>PVKA01049360.1:0-13285 GCA_004027165.1 Ctenomys sociabilis | reverse complement strand
CTCTATCTCTCCAATTTTGATCTGTGAATTTAGGTTGTTAACAATCCAGAAGAAAAGCTGATTAGTACCCTGTAGCATATGCCATTCAGTTTGCCCTAACTATGTGACTCAATTGTTTTTAGTTGCTGTTATGCATTTCTATTTGTATTTCTTCTTTTGATTTCTTATACTAGGGAGACTATATGATATTTGCACATGTGTGTCTGGTTTATTTCACTTACAAGGATATATTCAAGTGCATCTAATCAATATAAATGCTTCAAGTTTATCATTTTTTATAGCTGAGTAATACTCCATTATATAGAAATACCACATCTTTTTCAACCATTCCTCATGTGACGGACATGTTGGTTGTTTCCAAGATTTGGTTATCACAAATTGTGCTGCTATAAGCATAGGTACACATATATCACTATGATATAATGTTTTCAGTTCCTCTGGGAAATTTCCCAGTATTGGGATAGCTGGCTTGAATGGGATTTCCAGTGCTACTCTTCTGAGGCATCTCCACACTGATCTCCACAATGGTTTCACAAGTCTACATTAAAACCAGCAGTGGAGAAGTGCTCCCCTTTCCCCACATCCTCTCCAACATTTTTTATTGCTTGATTTCCTTATGATAGCCATTCCTTCTGGAGTGGGACGGTATCTCATTGTTGTTTCTATTTGCACTTCACGAATGCCTAGTGATGTGGAGCATTTCAGGATGGTTAACAACCTAAGTTCACGGATGGTTAACAACCTAAGTTCACAGATCAAAATTGAAGAAATAGAAGAGCCTCAAGGCTAGCCAATATTTTGGCCCTAGCCTTTCAAGGTAGCGAAGCCTCAGGGATAGGAGAACATGTACTGTAACATCATGAAACTTAGTTGTGCCCCAAATTTTCTGATCAAGTAGATCATGGAGCCGCAGAGTAAAGAGACTGATGATCTATAGTGTGCCTGGGAAGTCACATGGGGAGAAAACTTTCTCTCAGGTTGGGGCCTTCGGGTGCGCTGAACCAGCGATGGAGTCCATGGTGGCACGTGCCTGTAATCCCAGCCATAGGGAAGCAGAAAGCAGGAGTATCACTATGAATATGATCTGCATAGTGAGTCCCTGTCAAACAAAAAAGAAAAAGAAAAAAGACGATCTCTCTCAGGCTCTCATAGAGAGCAAACTGGTCAAGCCTTGGCTGTGACAGATCTATGAACTTTTTTTTTTTTTTTTTTTTTGTCTTTTTGAGACAGGGTCTCACTATGCAGTTCAGGCTGGCCTTGAGCTCACTTTGTAGCTCAGGCTGGTCTCGAACTCACAACAATCCACCTGCCTCAGCCTCCCGAGTGCTGGGATTACAGGCATGCGCCACCACACCCGGCTTAGATCTATGAACTTTTAATTCATCCATTTGTGCCTGGCTTGGGTCTTGATGCTATGCTTAGCTTCTTTCTGCTGTAGCCATTGTTGGTGAACCTTTTTTTTTCCACTCCTGCAAGATGTTCTGCTCCTGGATTATCTGGACATTTCTGTCCCATATCTTTTCTGCAGGGACTTTAGCTGCTATTTCACCCCCAGCCTGTATCCCAGGCCTCGGCTGGGTTTGGAGAGTGTGTTGTAAGTTCTCACTCACAACCCAGGCTTGGGCTGGTTCTAGAAGGGTCCATTGGGCCCAGGGGAGTGCAGAAGCTCTCCCACACACTCGCAGAGCCTGGGATGGGCTGGCTCTGGGGGATTCCCAAGAGCAAGGCAGAGGTTTTCACTCACAAGCCTGGACTGGTATGCTTCTGAAGGGGTTGAGGTGTCCAAGAACGTGTGAGAATTTCTGACTCACACAAGGGTTGAGTCTGAAGGGGGTGAAGGGATCATGAGGGCACTTCTAAGTGTTAAAATGGCAACATTTAAGGATAAAATAGGAAAACTCTTAAAAGCATAGGAAGAACTTTTAGAAAACAGTGCAGGTTGCACAGGAAATCATACTCAGAATCAACAAATAGGATCATAGCAAAATGGTTCTGCACAACCAAATACACAGCAGTGTGAAAAGACAACCTACACAATGCGAAAAAATTTCGTTATCCCTCAGACCGAGGACTAGTATCAAGAATATACAGTGTGGGCTGGGGAGATATATTTGTGGCATAAACATTGATTTTGATCCCCAGTACTGCAGCATTGGCCCCAGAATTCTGAGAACACTGTGCTATCCCTGGAACTGGGTGTGGTTGTGTATACCTGTTTTCTCAGCCCTGGGGAGGCTCAGACAGGAGGATCACTATGAGTCTTAGCTGCTTAGTCAGACCCTGTATCAAAAAACATAAAAAAGAAAGAAGAGGAAAAAAATAAACTAAAATATAGCTTCCACGAATAAATGACCCAATAAAAATGGCAACAAAAATGAATAGATATGTATCAGAAGAGGTACAAATGATCCACAAATATATAAAAATGTTAAATATTGCTAGCAATTAAAGAAATGCAAATTAAAGTATTAGTGAGTTTCCATCATATCCCAGAAAGAATCATGCTCAAGAAAGGAAACAAAAGCAAATGATTGAAAAATGAAACCCTCTTCTTTATTGGTAGTAATGTGAACTAATGAAAGAGCTATAGAAATCAGAATTTTGTTTCCGAAAAAAACCTAAAACTAGAAACTCTATTTTCCCCTGACTATTCTTCTTCTAGATATGTTCCTGAAAGTGTTAAAGGGAGAACACTACAGTAATACAGGTATACACAAATTTACAACAGCACAATTCATAATAGCTAACTTTTAGCAGCAGATAAATAGCTAAAGAAAACATCTTCATGGGCAACAGAGTACCACTCTGCCATAAAGAATGATAAACTTGAGTAATTTGTAGGAAAATGGATGCACTTGGAAGTCATAATGTTAAGTGAATCTGACACATGTACAAGCTTAAGTATTGCATGATGTCCCTTATATGAGAATTCCAAAATATATAAAGATAGATATTATGAAGTTAGGAAATAGATCTTTGTTAAGAGAGAAAAAGTTCAAGACATAGAGGGGAAAGAATGGGAAATGAAAGGGGCTGCAAAGTGTATTAAGGTGTATTATGAAAATGTACCAACTTTACACAAAGAATATAAATATTGTGTATTATAAATGTACTATTAACAATAAAAATCAATTAATATAAATAATTACTGCCAAGCAAAAGGAGAAATTATTAAAGACTGATCATCCAAGGAAACTATGGCATAACTTTTTCATTATGACAAAAAAGCAAAATATATACAGCCATATAAAATAGGTGATTATTTGTATTAATGAAATGTGATTACTTCAGATCAGTGAATGAACTATGTCTTATTTGGTAGTGATCACGGGACATTGAAAATGTCATCATATATTGCCCACAGTGTATACCCCAACTGAAAATATCAGGCATGGCATATCGCTCTGTTCTTTTTTGCAGTTAATAACAGATGTACAAGGGGAATCTTTCGCTACAGAATATACAGAGTACCTTTTGAAATAATTTTTGGGTTAGGAAGAAAACAAAAGCTAGATTATCTAGAAAAATTACAAACAGTAAACACCACATTTCCAAACCTAAGAGATACTGCTGAGTTTCAAGGAGAAAGAAAAGCACAGCTTTACAAAGATTTCCTTGTTAAATATTCAACTTTACAAGTTAGAATGGCAATATATAAGGAAAATAAGAGGAAGGAATTAGTACAACTAGAGTCATTAGATGTTCATGCAAGAAACGTAACATATAAATAACGAGCCACATACAAAAGAGATGATAGGAAATAGGTGTTTTGCACAAGGATTTAATATTGGGTGGTTTCTTTTATATGTGAACCCAAAATATACTTTATTTTATTTTATATGTTTACGACAGGGTCTACAGAGTCTACACCTCCAACCAGGTGCAGTGGCCGGGGGTTTGATCCCCGGCTTGCCATGCTGGCCCCGCCTCCAGGGCACACTTAGACAGCAGCTGAGCCTGGGCATAGTGGTGTGCACCTGTAATCCCAGCTCTTGGGAGGCTGTAAACAGACAGATCCCTATGAGTCTGATCTACTAATGAGACTCTAAACACCCTGTAGACCCTTCCCTAAAAATACAAAACAAAAACAAAAACAAAATGAAGGGTGTATAAGGGCCTCACTATGTAGACTGGATTTGTAGTGATTCTCCTATTTTCAGCCTCCAAGTGCTAGGATTACAGGGGAGCGCCCTCACTCCCAGTTTCAGGAGCCCTCTCAGTGCGTCCTGGGGGCAGGGTCAGCATGGCACTGTGGGAATTAAACCATAGTCTCTGAGACTGCCTAAGCAAGTGCCTTAATCCTCTGAGCTATCTGCTCAGCCCCCAAAATACAAATAAAGAATATTTTATTTTTTTTCTCAAGACTTGATAAGCAGCTGTTACTTTACAGTCTTTTAGTGTTGAGATGTAATGGCAACCTCCTACAAGCATACTTACTGCCTTTTCAATTTTACTTTCCTTCTTTTTTCTGGCCAGATGTGTAAAAGATTATTTATTTTGAAATCTAGTTATTTTACTAAGATATAATTTAGTGTTATCCCTTATAAATTCTGCTGAGTTGTGATTGTTTTCAGTCTGCACATTTAATTTCCCTGTATGATTAATTTTGGGAAAATTCAGTCCATTTTTATTATATTCTTTATGTTCTTCAGTTTTTTTTTTTATTGGATCTCCTTGGTGTATTTGTCTACATTTATATTTGCAACGTTATTTTGAAAGTTTTAAAAACTCTATAATCATTAATATTTTTCATTTAGATTTTTGATATTCTGTACTCCAAGTGTGTTTTACTGGGGTTTCCTCAGTATCAGATTTTTTTTTTTTTCTGGAACCAGGGATTGAACTCAGGCCCTTGCATTTGCCAGGGAAATACTTATTTTACTGAGCCCTTTCCCGGTCCCTAGTATCAGTTCTTTTGATATGTTTTAAAATTTGGTTTTAATTTCTTCTTTGATTGTGTCTTTTTAGTCCAAGTAAGAAGCAGCATCATTCTTATCCATGTTAGTTCATACCATCAAGCTATCACATAACATATAATTTATCAATTATTTTTCTTTTTTTTTCCTCTCAGCTTTGATGATCAAACTTGGCCTCATGAATGGGGGACAAGTGCTGTACCATTGAGGTATACCCCAGACCATTACATTTCATACTAAAGGTATATTTATTTTCCGTGCAAAGCTTTTTCTAATGCCCTAATTGCAATTCTTGTAACCTTATTTTGCTTGCTGATTATAGCACTTGTCACATGGTTTAGAAAATTCTTCTGGAAACTACTATATACTGTGGGAAGTTAGGAACCATACTGATTGTTCTTGTTCAGTGATGCATTCCCAGCCTCTGGCCTGTTCATGCCCTAAATTGCCTGGAAGGGTTTCAAGGAGAAGTGCATCACAAGAAGGAATATAGTATTACGAGTTGCTAATTATGAACCTGCATTGAATCTTTAGGGTGAAGTACTTTTCCCTGGAGTTGTTCAGCTGTTTGCATTAGAATCAAGTTACATGAATGATCAAGGTGTACATTCTTTCTGCTAATTTTCTTCCATCTTCCACTTTCTATGCTTTTGTCCTTCATCACATATCTGGCTTTCTCCAGATTACAGATTTTTTTGAGACTTGTATCAGAGAGGGTTCAGGATGGTTTCACAGAATAGCTAATGGCTTATAGTTTTCTTTGGTAGCAGGCTGAAATCTATCAGTTTCTCTTTTTCTTCCTAATGCATTTTTATTCCCTACTCCTTTTATCTGTTGTTCCCCTTCCCATTTGATAAAGATCTCTCTACTGTCTGTTATATACAACTTTTACTTTGTTCTTTATTAAAGATATTCTCCAATGAGTTGTTTTCTCAAAAAAGTTAAAGGTCATCATATTACAGTGCTATGTGTATACCCATGTTTATAGCAGCTCATTTTATAATAGTTATATCCTGGAAACAGCCAATATGCAAGCAACAGATGGGTGAATAAGAAAATACAGTATATACACACAATACAGAACTACTCTGCAATGAAAAAGGATAAATTTGAAGCATTTGTAGGTAAATGTATGACCTTGAATCCATAGTATTAAGTGAAATAAATCAGGAGTACCAACTTAAATATCACTTGTTTCTGAGTGGCACAACTATATGAAATAGGTTTCTCTTTTTAATAATAGTTTTCTCTTATTAATAGTGTTTGAACATTATTTTGGTAAGAAACACTCTCACTTAGTATCTTTATAATACTAATAAAGAAAGCATGGAGGTCAGGAATAAAAATTATGCTCTGTTAGTTTTATGGAGTACTCAGTAATTGTTTTATTTTGAGTGAAACAATGGATTGTGTGACTAGGGTTAATTTTTTTTTATACAAGCATACCTCAGAGGTATTGTGAATTCAGCTTCAGGCTACCATGATGCAGTAGACATTACAATAAAATTAGTGTTGTGAATGATTCAGTTTCTTTTTTCAATAGAGGAATATTTATTAGGGAAGGAAAGCTATTGTCCAACAGACAGACAGAAAGGGAACCCAAGCTATTTGCCCCAATTCAGTTTCTTAATGTGTACAATAACTGTGTTTATAAGACACAGTACTCTATTAAATGTGTGATAGCATTATGAAGAACCAATGTGTATAATTTAATTAAAATATACTGTATTGCTAAAATCTACCAACAATTTCTTAGCTGTTGAATAATATCAGATAGACTTAATGCAATTTTGCTACAAATCTTGAGTTTATAAAATTAATCAGTACAGTGCACTAAAATGATGCATACTTGTATGTGTTCATGAGAGTACAATTTCAAATACACTCCTTTGTTGTATAAAAAATTGAACAAGTTAAGTGAATTTTGTTTCAATCTTAAAAGTTAAAATTTATAAAAACTAAATGTAAATTGGGTTACTATTGTCATTTCTCCAGCACCTTTTCTGGTATGACTTGAGAGACTGATAAATGCTTCTTTCCAAAAATCTTTTTATTTTCTTTTTTGATAAAATATAATAGAATGTTTTTTATAAAATGTAAAAGAATAAAAATAGTACACTGTGTATCATTGTCATCAAAGTAGTTACTGAGAGTAGAAGACATCAACAAAAGATTTTTTTGTAAAGAAGCAAACACAATAGTACTAAACCTTCTTTTCAATGAACTAAGAGATACTAGTAGTATAAATGAAACAAATAAATTTATTAGTATAAATGAAACAAATTAGTATAAATGAAACAAATTTGAAACATTGAAGTAGGTAATTTTGGAATCATTTGAACATCACCTCACTTTCTATTTATTCATCTTTCATTCTACTATCTCTATATATACTTTGAGTTTCTCATATAAGAAAAACCATGTGATATTAAAGCTCCTGTGTCAGGCTTAGTTCACCTAACATGTTTTCAACTCATACTTGCCTGTGGACCTGCATTTCTACCATTCTTCAACTTTCAGGCATTTGAATGATTTTCTTGGACTTAACTGAGGTCATTTCACACACAAATGTGGGATGTGGCATCCCATTGAATTCATCTAGGTGGTTCATTGTCTGTGAAGCTTCCTTATTTAGTAAAGTCCCTTGTGCAAGACAGAAAATGGAAAAAAAATCTATAGAATACCTTTCCTGAGTATTATGGCTTGTGTATAGGTGTCCCCCAAAGCCTCATGTAGCCTTGGGGCGGCTTCTGGAGTTTGTGATTGATTACTGTGGATGTGGATGCTGCAGCTGCCCAGGTGCTGGTAATGTGCATTTCAATATAAGGTGAGAAGAGAAGCTCGCTGCTTGAGCTGCTGCTCCTCCTCCTTTTGCTCTTGCTCTTTGCCTCCACCATGAAAAGTGGCCCTCTGTTTTGTGCTGCTGTGTCTCGGACCCAGCTGAATATGAACTGAAACCTCCAGTAACTGTGAGCTAAATAAACCTTTCCTTCTCTAATCAGAGTCAGGTTATTTGTCTCAGCAAAGAGAGAAGAGTAATTAAGACACTGAGGTTATAGATGTATCTCACTAGAAGAAGCATGAGGAGAGTGGGTAAACTGTCCTGTCTGTGACAGTCTAGCCTGGCTTGATGTCACTCCCCTTTTCTGTTTTTAGCAAGTTGAGAATTCTAAACTTTTTTTTTTTTTTTTTTTATGCCGTGGTATAGTCAACTCTTTGGCCCTTTAAGCTATTTTATTGCTTTGTTACTTTTAGGTGATATCACATGAAATAGAAAAATAAAACAGTGGGATATCACCCACTTGGGAACCCCCCTTCTGTCCCTCTCTTGGAAAGAAGTTTTCTTTCCCCCAATAAATATATTCTTCTCATAACCTGCTTTTGTTCCTAAAATTCATTCCTTGTCTTTAGAGAACACGAACTTGTCCCAGGTACTTCTAAGGTCTGGACTTTCAATTTTCACCTATATCATTTGGAGGTCATCACCTGAGATCCCTGTATCACTGGGAGGTTCCCACTGAAATCGTTGGACAGGGTGTGAGTTTGTTTTTCTTTCATAGATTCTTGATTGAGACTCAGGTAGGCGACAAATCTTTATGCTTCAAATTTTGATATGTCTTTGCCCATTGCTCATAACTATTCATGTTTTGCCACATACAGTTTTGTCTCACATAGTTCTGTTAAAATTGCTTAAAATTGCTTGGGCTTTGTCTTTTATATGGTTTTGTCAAAATGTTGGTCAAAATGTTGTTGGTAAATCTAAGTTTAAACATGGAAATGTTGGAAGCTGATGATATTTCTCTAATGGGACATTTTAATTTTTTATATATATATATTTTTTGTATTTAGTACATGGTCTACAGGGTCTCATTACATAGATTGGACTCATAAAGATCTACTTGTGTTCATCCTCCCAAGAGCTGGGATAACAGGTGTGCACCACCATTCCCAGTCTCAATTGCTGTCTCAGTGTGCCCCTGGGGTGTGGCCAGCATGGTACACTAGGGATTGAACCCCCATCCACTACATCTGCCTGAGCAGGTGTTTCATTCAACTGAGCTATTTGGCTGGCCTCTAA
The DNA here is from genome assembly GCA_004027165.1 of Ctenomys sociabilis. Classification (NCBI taxonomy): domain Eukaryota; kingdom Metazoa; phylum Chordata; class Mammalia; order Rodentia; family Ctenomyidae; genus Ctenomys; species Ctenomys sociabilis. The sequence goes on along the minus strand of PVKA01049360.1, from coordinate 4,291 downwards.
TGGGACATTTTATGACTGTTGTGTACTTGTATATGTTGCATCTGAACTAGTTACTAAATGTACAAATATTACTTGCTTGACTTTAGACAATAGTGCTAAAAAGAGTAACTTTTAGTAAGCCTCCTAGTGAACGTTACATAAACTTCTGTAAAAGGGGAATTTAAGCCTAGCTCAGACTTAGAAAATATACATGCATGTATACGAAACACAGGATTCCTTCTGCCAACTAAATAACTAAGGTTGGCAACCATTCTTAAAGACTTGGAGGACAGGTTTCACTGGGACAGACTGCTAGATAAAATGTCAGGCCTGCTCTGTTTCAGTTTCCTTTCTTTACTTCTAATTTTCCTACCTCGTTGTACCTTCCTTTTTAGAGGCATGTAAAATTAGGGAAACTCTAGACTGCTCCAGTTAAGTGAAGACCTTAGAAAATGGGTGTTTGCTAACGCTAAAGACAGGGAAGTCATTTTTGTAAAAGGACACATACCCCATCTCTTTGTCAGATGAGACAAAGAGGACTATGCCAGTCCAGGAGAACTCATATTAAGGCCGTGTCTTGGCTTAGTGTTCTAGGCAGGTCTCCTTTGGGAGGCTAAATCTGAGACACAGTGGAGAGAACTGACTTTTGGGTGACACTAGAAGGAGCTATCACCCAAAGCAGCACACTTATAGGACCAAAATAGACTTAGAGTAAGAGAGGATATCAAACATTTTCTCCCAAGTCCAATTATGTAGGTGCATAAGAAGTAAGTTATACATTTTAAAACCTTTACTGTAAACCACTAGGTAAACTTGTTCAGTCTGTTAACTCTCATAGCAAACATCACAGGACAGTGCTATACAAAATGATAAAGAGAAGGAGCAAACTGCAAGCTCAGGCTCAGAGCCCACCCAGAACAATTTCAAGAGACAATAGTGTGGAAGAAATTGGAAATCAGACACCTGAAATCTCTCAATTAATAGCATCTGAAGTAAGGAAACAACTTCAGAAAAGTGTAGAGGAAATTAGGTCAGACACGAATAAAAAATAGAGAACAGAAAAATGATGGAATCTTTGAATGAATAATATAGGGAAAAATAGAATGCATGAAGCAGATTCAAAGAGATATACAGGAAATTAAAATCTCAATCACAAGCTAGAAGAACTACTTGAATGAAAGTGAAGATAGAGTTTCAGATCTTGAAGACACTGTTGCAGTTAGTGAAAAGGAAAAGAAAGCATCTCTTAAAAACAAATAGAATGCAGGAAAAAATAATTCAGCATGTGCAAGATGATTCAAAGATGAACAACATGAGACTAATAGGCATCAGTGAGAAAAAAGGAGTCAATACAAATGATATAAAGAGAATATGGGCAGAAGTAATAGCAGAAAAATTCCTAAATTTAGGGAAAAATTTTGACATTCAAGTAACTGAAGCATGTAGAAATCCAAACAACATCAACCCAATTAAAAACACACTCAGCCATGGACGTGACTCATCCACATGGCTGACACCGACAAAGGATGTGCAAATTGTGGTACAGGGTTTCAGGATAAATCCTGAGGGGACTTGACTGACCTTATCAGATACAAAAGTTACATTTCTTGTTATATAGGTCTCACTTCATCTTAGTCTTAACAATCCCACAGAAAAGTATAAAAACAAGGTATAAAAAGTACAGCCATATTAATATACTGAGCTGCAAAAGGCTCAAGTCAACAACTTCTAACCTTGACAGTCCTATGGATAACTAACTAGTATTATGGACTGCTAGACTATATTGGAATATTTTGCTGAATTCATGCACCTACAATATTTAAATGGCAATGGAATAACCATCTCTGAGAAAACTAAACAAAAAAAGGGGGTGCAAATGAAGGAACATTTTGTATCTGTATATTCAAAGTAATTAGGATAGATATACAGCTACTTTTTCTTAATACAATGAATAGAAAGATTTGTACTAATACTGTTTAGACAGGATATCATGTCTGCATCTTGTACTATGAATAACCACTAAGAAGACACAGTATGCAATGTGTTAGTTATTGAAACTGTCTTATTAATCAAATTTGAAACTATTGCTCTGTTTCTCAATAAAATTATTAAAAAATAAATAAAAATAATAACATAGACATACAATAATGAAGATCCCAGAAATACAGCAAATGAACAATAGACTAAAAGCCACTAGAGAAAAGAAATACATCACATTTGAAGGAAAATCCGTCAAAATAATAGCAGGTTTCTGTTCCCAAAACTTCAAGTCAAGAAGAACATGGAGCAAAGTACTTCAATTCTTCCAAGATAACAAATGCCAGCCAGAATGCTATCCCTGCAAAACTCTCTTTCACGTTTGATGGAAAAGAGAAATACTTCCATGGCAAAGAACAACTAATGAATTTCACAATGACAAAGGCAATCCTACATGGGACTACTAAAAGATATTCCAGAGAGGGACCAAAATGACCAGACCTCCACGAATGCAAAAGCCCACCAAATAGGGCAAACAATTACACCATTGAGAAAAGGGCAAGCAACAGAAGGTAAATAGCATGTCAATTATAAGTCAACACATCTGAATTATTACCATCAATGTAAATGGTCTCACTTCACCAATTAGAATAAATAGACTGGCACAGTGGATTAGGAAGCAAAATACAGCAATATTCTCTACACAAGAAACACACCTAACTCATAAAGAAATTTATATACTGCAAGTCAAAGGATGGAAAACAATACTGCATGCCCCAGTACCTCAGAAAATAGCAGGAATAGCAATCCTGTTCACAGAAAATCTCACCCTCAAACCAAGAATGATCAAATGAAGTAAACAAGTCCACCACATACTGGGTAGGGGAAAACTACAAGAGGAAGAGGTAACACTCATAAATATGTGTGCACCAATCACAGCTGCACTCAACTATATAAGAAAAATCTTAATGGCCATGAAAAACCTAATATCTAATACCACAATCTTAGCAGGAGACCTTAACACACCCTTATCCCAAAAACATTGGTCAAACACAAAATTTAGCAACGAAGTAGAAAAGCTAAATCAGAACATGGAACAGATAGACTTAGTGGACATATATAGAGCTTTCCACCCAACCACAGCCAAATGCACATTTGCTTGAGCTGAACATGAGTAATTTTCTGAAATAGACCACATATTAGTCCATAGGTTATACTTAAGTGTATGCAAGTAAACAGAAATTATCTCATGCATATTATCTGATCACAGTACAAAGAAACTGGAAATAAACGGCAAAAGAAACCAGAAAAAAACCATAAATACATGGAAATGAAACAGCACCCTCCTTAGAAACAAACAGGTTACAGATGAAATTAAACAAGGAATTAAACAATATTTACAATTCAATGAAAATTCATGAACAACTTATCTGGATCCATGGGATGTAATGAAAGCAATTATTAGAGGGAAATTTATAGCTGTGAACTCACACATTAGGAAAATGGAATAGGAACAAGTAAATATACTAACGCTGGACTTCAAATGTCTAGAGAAAGAAGAGCAATCCAAACCCAAAGCTGAAAGATGAGAAGAAGGTATAAAGATTAGAGCAGAAGTTAATTCAATGAAGATGAAGAAAACAATACAAAGCACTGGTTGTTTGAAAGATTATATAAGATTGATAAGCCCCTAGCTACCTCATTAAAAAGAAGAAGCAAAAAACTTCAATTTCACGCAATAAGGAATGAAAAGGGTGAAATTGCCACAGACCCAGTGGAAATTCAGAAGATTATAAATAGCTATTTCGAGAGTCTTTACTCTTGCAAAATCGAAGACACAAAAGAAATGGACAGATTCCTAGAAAGGTACAAATTACCAAAACTGAATCATGAAGATATAAGAACTCTCAATAACCCAATAACAGCCAATGAAATTCAGAATGTAATAAAAGCCCACTCACAAAGAAAAGACCTGGTCCTGATGAATCCGCAGCTGAGTTGTACAACAAATTAACAGAAGATATAATCCCTATACTCCTTAAACACTTCAAACAAATTGAAAAGGAAATAATCTTCCCAAAATCCTTCCTGGAGGCAAGTATTATACTGATATCAAACACAGAGAAAGGTGCAAATAAAGAGAACTATAGGCCAATGTCCCTCATGAACATAGATGCAAAAATCCTAAATAAAATTAAAGCGAATCATTAAGAATATTATACACGATGACGAGGTAGGGTTCATTCCAGGGATGCAAGGATGCTTCAACATATGCAAATCGCCATCCCGCCCGCCCCCGCCCAGCTCCAGAGACCTGCCAGAGACAGCACGGCCG
>PVKA01049359.1:0-13281 GCA_004027165.1 Ctenomys sociabilis | reverse complement strand
AAAGAATAACAATAATAACAACAACAAAAAAAAAACAGAAACAAAAGAAGAAAGAAAGTAAAAAAAAAAAAAAAAGTCAACTGTGGGACCCTGGCCTCTGTTTTTTAAACGAGGTAAAAAAAAAAAAAAAAATAGAGCGGGGAATTGCAATGTATGTAATAAAGGGGGAAAGCCTACAGTTATAGGGTTATCCCAAATAACAAAACAGCAACCTAATAGAAAATGACTGAAAGGATATAAATAAAAGAGCAAATTTATATTATTAATAAACATATGAAAACATGCTCAACCTATCTAGTAATCATGAAATTATAAAATAACTGTAAGATATTATTTACATTGAAAAGAACCCGTAAATGTGATAATGTCTACTGTTGGCAGGAATATATAGTTCGCACCAGGGAGATGGCTCAGAGGAATATATAGTTCTCTCCTACCTATGCTTGGCTTAGGAAAAAATGTGAATTATTATAGCTTGTTTAAAAAAGGACTAAAATGTGGGGCTCCATGGGAGGTTCTGGGGTCACGAGGGCAGACTGTGTGGGCACAGTGGTATGTGCCCGCTGTCCCAGCTCCCTGGGAGGCTGGGCAGGAGGACTGTCAAGTCCAAAAGTATGAGACCAGCAAAGCTAGGGGCCCAAGGAAATTGTGGGGGCTGGACTCCATGATGCAGACCGCAAAAAAGGAGAGAGCTCCAGAACAAGAAGTTTGTGGGTCTCCAGGGCTCCTCTTCTTGAGCACTGGGCAGCACAGAAGTCAGACATATTTATGAAGACACTGCCTTGTACTAAGGGAAGACACACAAGTAGCATACAGCCCAGTGCTTATACAGGCAAAGAACTGTCCTGTTGCCACGAGAGATGGGTGTACGGAGCATCAGACAGGATCTCAGGAGGGTCCTTCCTCAATAATGAAGAATAGTTAATCTGCAGCTAAGTGTGCCTCTCAACTCACACAGTAGAGTTTAGCAGTGAAATCCAAAAAGATCAATCTGGTTCCATGTAACTTAAGTATAGACCATAAAAAAAAAAGCAGGAACATTTATAGGAACACAAAAATATCTAACATCCAACCAAGTAAAATTCTTAGCACCTGGTGTTCAATAAAAATTACCAGGCATGCAAAGAAACAAAAATATAATACATAATGAAGGGGGGATCAGTCAATCAAAACTGACCCAAAAAATCTGACTTAGAAGACAAGGACATTAAAGCAGTTACTGTAACTGCACTCCATATGGTCAAAAGTTAAATATAGAGGCATGAGAGATATAAAAAAGACACATATTAAGCTTCTAGAGATGAAAATGACAATGTTTGAGATTAAAAAAGACAACTGGCAGAATAGATGGGAAGAAATGAGGGAGGGAAAGAGAGACAGATAAAGAAAAAAGAAGGAAGGAGGGAAGGAAGGAAGGAAGGAAGGAAGGAAGGAAGGAAGGAAGAAAGGAAGGAAGGAAGGAAAGAGGGAGGAGAAAAGGAGGAAGGAAAAGCCATGTGATAAATGTGTAAGTGAATTCTCAGAGGGGAAAGATTTGTTAAGACAGCTTTCTGTCACTGAAACAAACACCGGAGATACGCAGTTTACAGAGGTTTAGGGGGTTCAGTCCAGCACAGAGGAGTCCCCCCTCCCTATGCCCTGACCTGGAGTCGTGAGGTTCACTGTGATTGTGTCCTGTCTTTCAGGCATCAGTGTTCTTTCTTGTCTAATATCCAGTGCTCTTAAAAATGTTATAGAGGTGTACCCGAGGATTGTTGGAAGGTAAGTCAGATTCCTGTCGTACCTCCTTGGCTAGAGGGCTCAGTCCTGTGTAGTTCCTTTGAATACTCACACACTATGAAACATGAAGCATACAAGGAGTTCTGGGAGTTCCCGTTCTCCTGTAAGCACTGGTCACAGCTCTTCTCAGAGGGGGCGAAGAGATAAGACAGGAACATTATAAAGGCCTCTTTGGCTTTTGGTTTGGCTCATAGATGGCTCCGTGTGCTTTAAGACCTTTTGCTAAAGTTCAGTCTGAAAATATCTTCTCAATATTTATCCTTTCTTTTGCTCTCCTTTCCTCTTTCTTCCAACTCACTCCTTACTCATTGCTTTTTCCCCTAAACAATACTTGTTTGCCTTTCTGTTGCTTCATTGCTCATGTGACCATACCTAGCAGTGTTTGCATGGGAACGTGTTGGTTTCCAGCCGTGTTACGCACATTCACATCCCGCTATTGTATCTTGATTTTTCTCACTTCATAATGTACTGTAGAAACAAGCTCTGACCTTAGACTCCAGCGCGCAGGCGTGGAGCTTGTACTGGTGCTAGTCCAATAATTTAGGAGGACCCTGCAGAGAGCTGCAATCTGTGGGTCCAGTGTGTGCAGATGCTGAGCTTTCCTGGCACCTGGTCCATTCATTTAAGAACTTAGGAGGACACTGGGCAGCCGGCAGGACTCTGGCGAGCTGTGTCCCTTGGGCCCTCAGCACACAGGTGTGGAGTTGTGCTGGCACTGGTCCAACCTTTTAAGAATTTAGGAGGATTCTAGGTAGCCCGTGGGATCCTGGTGAATCCAGCCAGCACCCACCACCTATACTGAAGCTTTGCTGAGTATCGGCCAGTCGTCCCCCACTGGTGATGGGAACCTTGGTGAGTCCTACCCTGCCCCCTGCTGTAATGGAAAACTTATTGACACATGGGTCACCACTCTCCCACCACTAAGTCTGGGTGGTTACTGAGGGCTTCAAAAATGCTGAAATATTGGAACAAAAGGCAGCCTCAGCCCTCCAGCCCACCCAGAGCAAGCCCAGGAGACAAAGACATACAAGAACTTGGAAGTCACACACCTGAAATTTCTGGAATGACAGCAACTGAAGGAAAGAAAGAAGTACATCAGGTTATAGAAGAAATAAGATCAAATATAATCTCTCAGGTCAAAAAAGAAATGACAACAATCATGAAAGAAATACATGCACGAACTTGGGTGTGGATTCTCCAACTCTAAGTGAGCCTTCAGAGGACAGCAGGACAGTAACATATTGGTTACAATTCAAACAGAACAACCCTACCGAATTCCTGACCCAGAGAAACTGGAAAGTGACTATGTTTTATGAACACACACACACACACACACACACACACACACACCTCTTTGTGGAATTCCTGTTTAAAAATAAAAACTAGTAAGAAAACAAATGCTAACATCTACATTGTCCACCCTCTGGGGGAAAAGAAATTGAAAAAGCAACTTAACAATTACTTTTTGAAATACACACAAATGGAATGACTTCAGCCCAAAGAACAGAATGGAAGACTTTAAAACGTCTCTCTGCTACAGCAATACATACTGTCCAAAAGTGTCAGAGTTAATTTTAATAGAATCTGCAAACTAATCAAAAGTTTACAGGGTCAGGGAGATGGCTCAGTGGAATAAGCACTTCCCTGGCAAGCGCAAGGGCCTGAGTTCAAGGCCCGGTTCAGCAAAAAAAAAAAAAAAGTTTACAGCAGCACCGTGAATGCACAAACCTGAATTGGAATTTGGGAGTTCTGTGTTATGTTTAGTTTGACCAGGCCCCACCTCCCACCTACTCAGCAGCTCAGCAGTAGCCTGGTGTGGAAAGGTAAAATGACTCTTTTGCAGGACACCACTCTGGCCTGACCACACCCATGATTCCTCAGAGCTCCCCAGTATAGCAACTAAACCCTCCCTACAACTTCCGCTCACAGCTAGCTCACTCCTGATCCCTGTCCCAGCCATCTTCATCACCACTTTCATGTGCACCTGTCTATGACTGCATGGGGTCACCAAGGCCTGTGGCCTCATGATGTGGGCTCTCAGCACACAGTTCCCCCTCAACATCCCCAGCCAGGTGTCTTGTCCTCAAGCATGAGCTGTGCTCCTAGACTGTTGCAAGCCACCTGAAGCTAGGAAATTGATCAAATGTGTGTAGGTGGGACTTGACCTCCGTGCCCAAAGCAAACAAACTACCTCAGTCCTGAGATGAACATCCTGTCTGATTCAGGCCAACTATTAGTTGCTAGGCAACCTTGTGTCATGTGTTACAAACTTTGCAAGAGTATAAATAAAGGATCATTTTGTTGTGCATTGGTTTAGTCTTACAACCATCTAGCCCAGCTTTTGTCTTCTTTGTCTATAGCCAAGTCTCCCTGGGTAGAACCATTCGCAATAAGACCAGCGGATTCCTTACAGTAGACCAAATGTTGGAAATGACCTCATTTTGTCCCTTTTCCAGGGGGCAGAATGACCCCATTGGTCCACCTCCTCCCTCACTCTGTTTCACTATAACTGCCACAGACGTACATGCTGGTCTCCTGATATTCAGCCAGGAATGCCGCAGTGGAGCATGTTAATCACTTTCATGAAATAAATCCTATACCCTATATCCTTCACTTGAACTTTGTGAGGTGGCAAACTCAGATCCCAGCTCATGGCTTACATGACTCAGTGGGGCACTTGAACAGAGCACACAATAGAACTCTCATTTGCCTTGCTGCCTACAGGTTTCTGGTTTATGGAGCACCGTTGTGGACTGCTAAAGTCCTGTTGTTTAAATTACTTGCAAACTCCAGACAATTTCGGTATACCCAAACAGCCTTGGTGCACAATTATACTGCAGGACAAGGAGCCTACCCTGGCAAGGCAGAGGGACTACAGGGACTGTATCTTAAGTGCCACCAGGTATGGACACAGGCAGAGGAATGACACTTTACATATTAAATGGGAACACACATGCACACACACTCACAGAGAGCCATTGCATTTAACGTTGACCTGAGGGGGGACCAGAGAGATGGCTCAGTGGAATAAGTGCTTCCTTGGCAAGTGCAAGGGCCTGAGTTCAATCCCCGGTTCCGCCAAAAAAAAAGTTGGGCTTGTCATGAAGAAAAACTTCATTTTGATGAGTCCCATCTAACAGTGAGACTCTGAACACCCTGTAGACCCTTCCCTAAAATACAAAAAAAAAAAGAACCACCCCACCCCCCACACACAAAAAATTGACCTGACCTCTTCCAACAGTCCCAGATAGCCTCATCTCTAAATGATTGCCATCTAATTTCCCCAATGTTAACCCCAACTGGCTGGTCATACTGTGAACTTTGACCCATCCGCTTTTACCCAAGGTCAGACACCTGACTGCTGAGAAGAACATCACTAAACTCCTTTGGTTTAGTCCATGCATCCTCTTTCCATTTACCAGCGGACACATCCTCTCTTCAGGAAAAAGAAAGAAAGCATTGTCCAAGGCTTTGCGAGAGGTACCTCCGAGGATTCTCAGCAAGTCCTCACAGTGTGAGATTCAGAGAGTCAATCCCCATAATGTGAACCAACTCCATGCAGGGTGTCTGGAATAGACCAGATCGCACTGGACTCCCAAGCTCACACTTTCCCGGATTATGCTGCTTCCTGGGGTTGGCTACCCAGTCGTCCTGCAAGGCTCAGACTTCACCCCAGACCTCAGAGAACTTCACCCCAGACAAAGAGATCGTGGTGGATGATAGTGACACCTCTGATCCCAGGACCCTGAGCTCAACACAACATGGGACAAATCCCTGCACTACCATCGCCGTTGGCCATAGCAGTGTCCAGGAAGATGAGACAACTGAGGTCTTACTTACTTTTTCTCATTGTTGGGACAAAATGTCCAACACCCAAAGTTAAAAGGGAAAAGACTTTTTTAGCTCAGAGTTTGTGGAGGTTTCAGTCCATAATTGGCTGGTTCTAAGGCAGGGTGGCACACATGGCAGAGGGACAGTAGTTTGTGGTGGCAAAAGACAGAAATATCAACAAAAGAGCATGAAACAAGCTTCTTTCTGTCCCTTAGTCTACCAGGATTACGGCAATGCCCATCTAGTCAGTGGACTGATCCAGCAATCACCCACCCTTAGTCCCACCATGGTGCTACAAATCAATCACACACTCTAGATCCACCTCCAGAAAAACCCTATGATCTCATGAGCCTCGGGGGATATATCTAGACACAAAACACAGCAACTGATAACAAAGAAAGATCCCCCAAGGGCTTAGTGGCCTAAGTTCCTCAGTGTGGACCTATTGGAATGGTATTTTGCTGACCTTGCCTGCCACAGGCCCTCCTGTTTACATTACTGCCTGGGGGTGAACTAATCAGCCTGTGATGCCTGACAGGCCATTCTTTGATGGCTTTGACAGACTAAGGTATAAGTACATCACCACAACCTCCCTGGAGCTGCAACTAACCTAACAGCCCCCCATCTGACTCACCCCCTCCATTCAGCTGGACTGAGCTCTTTGTCCTTCAGGGTGAAGCCCTTTCAAATTGTGTTGGGATATTTTTTCACTACTATCCTCCCTGCCATACCACTCACAACTTTACATCACTCTCCTTACCTTACATTAAACCCCTGAAGGTTTCCCTGAATGCAGAATCATCTGTATCATCAAGAATAAAGACTATTCCAGCCCTTCTACCACTGCCCCAGCTTCAGGCGCAAGAGTTCCAATATTGTCATAGGCTGGGCCTGAACTGGAGCCAAACTTCTCAGGAGATAGAATTGTTGAACCAGTGTGCCTCATGAAAGCTTCTTCCTGAGCTGCCTGATTGTCCAGAAGATAGTCTATCCCCCCACTTGGCACCATGGAACTGTCTCCTGCTAACAAAAGACCCCAGAATGGAGGCCAACTGCCTGATGAGTAAAGTGTGTGTTGCTATTGCTCCTCCTGATTCCCAAGCACTATTCGTGTCTGTGCATATCTTCCTTGGATTTAACATGACTTGGAGACAATACCCGAAAGCTCAGTGCCACTTTGTCTCTTGGCTCTTAGGGGCAATACAATCCATTTTGGGAGCCTCTGATATGTTCAGGGGTATAGTGTGGTCCTATGGAAGCTGGGACTCACTACACTCATTTCCATTCCCACAGTCCATCTCTTGCCTACTTCAATGCCAGGGCAACAGCAGGACCCAGATCCAAGTCTACAACTTTTGATGTGAGTCTTTGGGACTTCTCATATTCAACTATCTAAGACCCCAGTCTTGGTTCCCTAGCAGGCCACTTCCACCCACTAAAGATGAGCTTTTTTTTTTTTCAAACACTCTTGGATCAAGATTAGTATTTTTACTGTCAGAAACTAGAATGAGCACTGAGGCTCTACATATGCAACAACAAGTCATGAAACCAATATAAATTTGTCAGTTGCTCTGCCCAAACATGTTCCTCTGTTGCAGCATACCTTGGCCATGATGTGGCAGTCACAAGACTCTGACTCAGATGCTATCAAATTATCACCTCATCTTGATGCAGGTGTGTCTGCCCATGTGAACGTCTGTGTGTTTAATCCTAGACTATTAATGGGAAGTGTCTGTGCCATCCTAGGAACAGCCTGCTACATGTACGTAACTCTGGCCAACTACAAATCAACCTAAAGCCATGCTCAACAAATACAGGCATTTCCTAACTGTATCTAAGTTTACAAAAACATTTCCCATTTTGACTCCGGGTAAAGGATTGGACCTATTCACTTGCTTTACCCTATATGAAATTTCAGGCCATAGCATGTGCTTTCATACTATTTGTTTAATGACGCTCACCAAATGCCTATCTAGGTGCCTGATCCAGATTTCTCGCATAATGTCTCCATCTGCCACAGAAGGCCCCTCGCAACAGTTCAGATCTAGTGCCCAGGCATCATGGGGCCAGGCCTCACCTCCCATTTCTGGCTGACTTTCAGGCTCCGCACAAGTAGAAAATGGAAGCTAAAGCAGAGTTGTAAACTGCTACAATGGCAAGCAGAAACACCAGAGTGACATCCAAGATTTAGAAATAGATTATTTTACATCAGTGGGCAGTGATAGGCATAATTCCCAAAACACTAGGCCTGGGAGGTCGAGGGAAGGGAGGCTTTTATGGAGTTAAAAAGTGCAAAGGCAGAGTCCTTGGCTGTCTTTGACTGGTTCTTGCAGTGTGTGCATCACAGTGACCAGCTATGTATGACAGCGACCAGCAGTTTCTAAGAGATGGCAGTAAGAGGAATTGTAACAGGAACTGTTACCTGGGTAACTAACAGACTGGCTGAGGGAGCCCTTCTAGCTACAGCACTATTATAAATATTGTTCATAGGGGGGCTGGGGAGATGGCTCAGTGGAATAAGTGCTTCCCTGGCAAGTGTAAGGGCCTGAGTTCAATCCCCGATTCTGCAAAAAAAAAAAAAAAAAAAAAAAGTTGTTCATAGGTATAAACTGGTAGAGAGCTGAAGATGTGCCCCCCCTAAATCCACAGAGAGCTCTTCTGCAAACACTGAGCAGTTTGGGCATGGTTTTGTTTCATTGTTTGTTTGTTTTAGTTCTCACCATTTAAAAAAATCTGTCAAAACATCAGTAGCCACACACAACAAAAAGTACAGACTTTATTAAATTATTTCAGAGACGTTCCTTTAGTAACTTTACAAACAGTGACAAAAATAATCAACAATAACATGGGTGATCTACTTTTAAGAATCACACATTATAGCATTGAAAACATTCAGTTTTCAACAAAAAATCATGAGCGATGCACAGAAATAAAGTCTGACATATACACAGAGGGGAAAAAAAAGCTAATACAAACCACTCGTAAGAAAACACAGGTATTGGGTTTATACACAAAAACCTTAAATCAACTCTTTGAAATATTACCAAAGAGCTAAGGGCAGCCATGTCCAAAGAACTAGAGGGAGACACAAGAATCAAGAATTATATCTCGCCAAATAGAGAAAATTAATAGGGATATTCTTAAGAGGAACTAGGTGGAGATACTGAATTAAAAATACAATCACTGAAATTAAAACTTCATTGGAGGGGTCCAATAACATTACTTAAGCAGGCAGAAGAGAAAAGCAGTAAACCTGAGATAGGTTAATTGATTGCTTTTTAGCATTTTGGCTAAGATCAAGGAATAAGAGACTGCTTGAGATGATCAGTTTGAGGAACAGAAAGAAAAAACATAGGGGCCGGGAGATGGCTCAGTGGAATAAATGGTTTCCTGGCAAGGGCAAGTGCCTGAGTTCAAATCTCCAGTTCTTCAAAAAAAAAAAAAGAAAGAAAAAACAGAAGAAATTAAGACATTTGGAGATGAACAAAAGTCAAGAGAGTATATTGCTAGTAGACCACCTGTGTTAATGAAAAGAATGAAGGGTATCCTTCAGGGTAAGGTGAAAGGACAGTAGGCAGTAACTCCACACCACTGCACACACAAATACTGGTAACAGTAATCACACAAATAAACAGAAAAGTCATTGTTAGTATATTCATATTCGCAACTCTTTCCCTATGCCAGTGTTATGCTAAATGACAAATATAAAAACCAATGCTTATAAATCTATGTTGATGGGCACACAACATGTAAAATGTCATTCATGACAACAACAACTTAAGGAAAAGGTAACTATAGAAATATTTTCTATACTAGTGAGATTAAATCATATTAGCTTGCACTAGATTGTTGCAATTTAGTGTTGCTTGTAATATTGGAACAACAATAAGAAGACAGACAAATGTAAAAGAAGCAAGAAGGGAATCAAAGTGATATACTAGAACATATCTATCTTACATAAAGGAGGTAATTATGGGGGAAATAGGGAGCAGCAGGATATGACAGATAGAAAAAATACTCGAGTGGCAGAAATTTTTTGTATTAGTAATTATATTACATTTAAACAGATTAAATTCTCCAGTCAAAAGGCAGAGGAAGGCAAAATGGACAAAAAAGTAAAACAATCCAACTACTTGCTTTATACAAAAGACTTTCTTTGGCTCTTAAGGCACAGATAGGTGGCTCAGTGGTAGAGTACTTACCTCATACGCACAAGGCTCTAGGTTCGATCCTCAGCATTAAAAACAAACAAACACAAAAACAAATAGGTGGAAAGTGAAAGGACAGATAAAGGTATTTCAGGCAAAGAATTCAAAAGAACTGGACATGCTAGCTCTATCCAGCTGCTGGACTAAATAGACTTTGAGGCAAAAAAAAAAAAAATGGTTATGGGTCCCAGAAAAACATTATATAATGATAAAAGGGTGTACCCAGCAAGGTGTAATAATTGGGGTACCTACAGGGTAATTGTAAGTATGCACACACCTAACAAGGGTTACCAAAATATATGCAGCAAACCTGACAGAAATGAAGGAAGAAATAAATAAACAATAGCCACAAACTTTAACATGTATACTGAGACCCTCCTCCAGGATAAAACTTTTGTGAGGCTGCAACATAAGCCTCAATAAACTAAAAAATGATGCAAATCACATAAAGTATCTTCTCTGATCAGAACAGAAGGTTGACAGAAATCAATGATAGTCAGAAATCTGGAAAAATCCCCCAATATGTAGAAATCATCAAGGTACTCAAACAACTAATGAGTCAAAGAAGAAACCACAGAGGAAATTAAAAAAACATTACACTGTGAATGAAAAAAAAAGGCACAGCGCATCAAAACTTGAGGCAAGCAGCAAAAGCAGGGCTTAGAAGGAAATGCGTAGTTGTAAATGACTACATTAAAAAATAAAAAAGACTTGAACTAATAACAAATTTCAAAAAAAGATCATTGCAGCTACCTAGGAGATGACAGCAAGGATAGATGCCCAGGACAAAAGGGGAGCTAAAGACAGCCTGATGGGGAAAAGTAAATGAAAAGACATAATTGTTGGGCCAGAATCCAATGTCTGAGAGGTCTGTAAGGGCAAACTGGACCAGACCCCAGGCCCAGTGTACGTGCCCTTTTGAGAGTGGATCAGGCTACCCGAGGGAGAAAGCCAGCTCTTCAGTGGCAGCCTGGCTGGTGGTAGAGGCTCACAATCGCTCTATCCTCCCCACCGGGAGAAGGATCCCTGTGAGTGACATAACCACAAACCAGGGCTTCAGAGAAACTGAAAACAGGGAACAGTGCATGAGGCAACTCCAGAACATACTTAGGTTTTGCGAACAGTAACATTCCAGAGTGAGGGATGCCCACGCTTGGTGGACCCAGGAAAGAGTGAGTTGCCCAGTTTCTCCCACATACAACAGGAGCATTATGCTGTCCACGCTTTCCAGCAGGACCTCATGGAGGAGCCCCCAGAATCCCCTTTGCTGGGGACTACAGAGAGCAGAGAGACCTGGGACTGCATCAAGCTCACGAGTCAGAAAGAGAAGCTTTCAGGACAGCAATGGCAAAAGGACCATGAGAGGAGAGACACAGTGGTCGCTCGGTCAGTGGGCTTCTGAAGGGGCAGAGGAAAAGGCTTCTGGAGGCCTGGGGAAGCCCCAGCCTAAGCAGAGAACAGCTGAACACTGGGAGCAGGAACAGCGGACAGAGAGCAGCTAATCCCATCCTTGGAGACAGGGAAGAAAGATGATAAAGGCAGGCCAGATGGGCGTTCCCTATTCCCTACTGTTTCTTCTAACACCAAAATGATCTCAGAGAGTATAAAATCCTGCCCACTCCTCATCTTCTAGGCCTGGCAAAGAGACCCTTTGCAGAGCCTGGGGCTCTAGCAAGTTGCATGCATCAGAGAAAGGAGGCTCTAGACAGGAACTGTTAAAGGACTGCATGTGGAGGGACAGAAATGGTACCTGAATCAGCGGGCTTCTGATGATAGATACTAGGCAAAAAGCCTGCAGAGCAAAAATAGGAGGCAACCACAGGATTTGTCCCGTAGTGAAGGAGGTGGGAGTGGGTGGTCCCTGGCCAGTCAACACGGAGCTTGGTGTTGGGCAAACTACACCACACACTTCTTCTTCCCTAATTCATTGTGGTGCTTTGAACCAAGGCCAGAGACAAAAGCCTGCAGTGAAAGCATGGCTTGCACAGAGGAAGCAGTCCAGCGAGATCAGCAGCCTTTGCTGCTTCCAGGCAGGAATAAAACCATCCCCAGGGGGGAAACCAGCAGTGGCGCCTTGCAGTGGACAATGCCTGCGGCAGAAAGAGCTGCGCTCCCAGGGTCTGGGCTGGTAGCGACAATGAGGGGCTTTTGTTTCCTTGGTTGTTTATTCTGGGTTTTCTTTCTTTCTTTTTTATCTTTTTCTTTCTTTTTCTTCCTTCCTTCCTTTTCTTTCTTTCTTTCTTTCTTTCTTTCTTTCTTTCTTTCTTTCTTTCTTTCTTTCTTTCTTTTTTTCTTTCTTTCTTTCCTTCTTCCTTCCTTCCTTTCTTTCTTCCTGTCTTTCTTGTAGTTCTTGTTTGTTTTTTCATTTCTTAGGTTTTTGTCTTTACCCTACTCTCTTTTCAGTGTTTAAAACTTTCTCTTCTTCCTCATTTTCCTGTCCCTTCATCTTTTCTTTCCCTCTACCTTTCATATAGCATGTAGGTAGCAGATGCCTGTATATGCACAGAAGAACATAAGCATTAACTGCCGCTAAACCTGAGTAGCAACATTCATGGGAATGTCATGGGAACCCTTAGCAAAGCTGTGCTTAGAGGAGCAGAACAAAACCAACTACCAGCGCGCTAGCAGATTCCAAAACTCTCGCAGCTTCCCTCAACCTCTGTCCTTGCTCCTCTCTGCATTCCTCCTCCCACCTCAACACTAGCTCCTTACTCCTGCTATGAAAATACTTTTCGTAGAGTCTGATCTCCTGCTCACCACCCTTCATGTCCCTTTCTTTATACTGACTTGTTTCCTTCCATTTCTTTTTCCTGTTCTTTTTTCCTTTCCCCTCCCTCCATCTTCCAAACTAAGCACTAACAGCAATATAGTCTAGTCTATATAAGGAGCTGACTCAAAGGAGCTGTCTAAGGAACCTTGATAAAAGGGTAAAATTATCAAAATAAATTTTAATGTTTATGACTGATGTATGGTTGGATCTTTGAATTTTTAAAATCTTTTTTGTTTATTTGTGTATTTCGTACAGGATCTCACTATGCAGCTCAGATTCATAGTGATCCTCCAGTTTCAGCCTGCCCAGCTCCAGGATTATAGATGTGGGCCACCATGCCTGGTTTCAAGCCATTGTGGCATGCCCAGGGCAGGCAGGCAGGGTATGTGGTGCCAGGGATCAAACCCAGGTCCTTGCGCTTGCCAGGCAGGCACTTAGACTGCTGAGCTATCTCCCCTGTCTGGTTAGATCTTTGGATGCTGTTATAAGCAGCAGGAACTTGTTTCTTACAATGCAGTCACCGGATCTAGCATAACTGGAACAGAACAGATCAGAGGGTAGACAATACCTCTTAGCAAATACAGCTGAGACAGTATCTCTTCACAAATAATGCTAAGAATACATCACTGGAAAACAGAACCTAACTGAAGAGATCTTCATACCAACAATAAATTCTCTTCACTGTGTTAGACC
>PVKA01049358.1:0-13288 GCA_004027165.1 Ctenomys sociabilis | reverse complement strand
GGGAAAGAAGAGGAAAAGGGAGGAAGAGTGGGAGAGAGGGAGGGAAGGAAGGGAGGGAGGAAGGAAGGAAGGAAAGAAGGAAAGGGAAGGAAGAAAAAACAAAGTGCTAGGCTGGGTGGTACACACCTGTAATCTCAACAGGTAGGAGGCTGAGGCAGAAAGATCTCCATGAGTTTCAGGCCAGCCTGAGCTGTATTGTGAGTTCAAGCCTAGTCTGAATTATACAGCAAAGAGACCCAGTCTTAAAAACCTAAGCAAGAAGAAAGAAAGAAAAAAAGAAAGAAGAAAGAGAAGAAAATTTTAGAATTTACAAGAAAATTTGTAAAAAAAATAAATATCATTTAAAAGAAATATTTAAGGAATTTTTTTAAAAAGTATTGATCTGATCATAATAAAAACGTACAAAAACTAGCCTCTTGTTTACATGAGAGTCTCTGGACTGCAAAGAAAAGAGAGAGAGAAACCATCTTTCTGGCCCACCCTGGGTGGCCCTAGAGCCCCTCGGAGCTTCTAATGATATGAACAGCCTGCAGCCTTCCATGGGCCATAGTTTCTCCCCATGGCCCTCAGTGACTGGGTCTTAGAAGAGGTCTCTGGGGTGTGTGACCTCAGCACAATAGGGGTCCCACAGAGAGCTAACTGCCTCCAAAGGATGGAAATCTAATAGCTATCTGAAAGGCACCAAGATTGCACTCTGAGGTGCTAAAAGGGATTATTTATTTGGCCCACTGATGACACTCTGGAAGGGAATCTCCTTAAGCAGAACACTTTCTTTCAGGTTTTATTTCTTCTTTTGGGTTCTCTTAGGGAGACAATACGACATTTACACGTGTGGGCCTGGTTTATTTCACTTATCATATAGCTTCAAGTTGCATCCACTTTCCTATGAAGGCTTTAAGTTTATTTTTCTTTATAGCTGAGTAATATTCCATGGTATAAAAACACCACAAATTTTTTTAGTCTGTTCCTCAGGTGATGGGCATTTTGGTTGTTTCCAAGATTTGGCTATGACAAATTGTGCTGTTATAAACATGGGTGCCCATATGGCACTATGGTATGATGTTTTCAATTCTTTTGGGAAAATTCCCAAAACAGGAATAACTGGATTCAGTGGGATTTCCAGTCCTATCAATCAGCCCACACTTATGTCCAGAAGCTCCCAGAATTAATAAACAACTCCAGGAATATAGCAGGTAACAAAGTCAATACCCAAAAATCAATAGCATTCCTCTACATTGATAATAAACATATGGAAAGAGAAATTAGAAAAATAATATCCTTTACTATAGCATCCCCCGAAATGAAATGCCTAGGAATTAATCTAACTAAAGAAGTAAGGGATCTATTCAATGAAGCTTGGAGTACTCAGCAAAACAGTTTTTGATTCAAGACACTTCCCTAGCACAAACTTGCTCCAGCCAATGGATAGACTTCTAAAAAATTCTAGTGTCTTAATTTAGGGTTGCTTTCTGGTCATCCTAGGCAACTCCAGCTAAAATACAAAATTTAAAACTTGAAATTGAAAAGAAAAGGAAGCATCTATAAAATGTTGGCATCATTGCAAGCATTATTGGGCTAAAACTTTTAAATAAAATTTTTAAAAGTGGTAACACCCAAGTTATATGAATAATCTTAGTTCAAAGTACAAAAGGAACAATATATTCAGATGTATTAAAATGTGTTTTTATAAAATACTGATGCATAGAAAAAACATTTAACATTATTTTCATTTTGCATCTTTACTAACCATAAGATTATTAAGAGATAAAATACTAATTAATATTTCTGTACTCCAAAAAAGAGTCTTAAGCTATGTTTTGATGAAGTTTTTATCTTATTAAACAAAAATAGTTTGTGAAAATTCAGAAGTTTGTTAAAGATTATTGCAAATGTAAATTTTTTAAAGAAAGAAAGAAAAAAACAATAAGTAGAAAAGAGAGGTATAAATGTGTCATGCTATGGGGACAGGTACGGAAGAAGGAAAAATGATTTTTGGATGAAAGAAGATTTTCTATAGCAAAAATGAGTTCTTTTAGAAACTGTAAGCAGATATGTGAGAATTTCTAAAATTTTTAGAACTTCCAATTAAATTTGTTAGAAAGATTAAAATTATTTAACAGAAAAATCTATATATTTAATGTAAGGAGATTTTTAAAAAAATATTGACCTGAACATAATAAAAATGTATAAAAACTGGCCTGAGGAAAATAAGTGTTGTGTTTCATCAAGATAATTTCTTCAGTTTTTTGCTACAAGGCTTTAGATTACCTACAAAGTCATTTTCTTTTCTTTTTTTTTGTTTTTGTTTTTGGTCTTTATGAGACAGGGTCTCACTATGCAGTTTAGGCTGGCCTTAAGCTCACTTTGTAGCTCAGGCTGGCCTCGAACTCACAACAATCCTCCTGCCTCAGCCTCCCGAGTGCTGGGATTACAGGCCTGCACCACCATGCCTGGCTACAAAGTCATTTTCTGAAGAAAGCCCAGTGTGTCAAATGATGACTTGTTAAGTGATCAGCATATATTTACGATTAATAATCAACTATTATCTTAGGTTATTAAAGCATAATTGATATTCTATAAATATATGGTGAATAAACATACATAGGCATCTGAGGAATCAAATATTCTGTGTACACGTGCAATGTTCATAAAACTAAAGATGTACATGCAAGTGCATTAAGTTCATTCCTCTAATGTATGCATTCCATCTGGGTTTTAAACATACAAAATAGTAAACTATTTATCATTTCTTTTATTTATATTCAGTACATTCTAAGGAGAATTAGAATTGGGGATCTCCTGTCATTTAAAAATCCTGCCATTTAAAATCTATTCTGCACCTATTGTCTTTAATCTAAATAAGCATTTTGTTATTGGTTAAATGATATAGACTTTTACACTGGGTAATAAGTCTTTTTGCAGATATTTAATACTACTTCCTAAAGGTTGTAAAGGCTCTAACATTGTACTTTGATTTATTTATCAATACCATTAAGTTTTATAGACCATGATTACATTACAGAGCCATAGATTTTAATTTTTCCCTCAAAAATAAAAGCTGAAATTGATTTAGAAAGGACTTTGATGTGCTTGTATTGGTAAATATTGCTGACTTCTTTGTATGTGCGACACATTTGTGTTTGAGTAGTACACAGACCTTAAGGATAGTGTCTTGCCCTAGTGGTGTAGCCCCTAAAACACAGCTGAACTTTGCCAGGACTACTGCACTGCGATCAGAAGTGCTTAAATATGGCATTCCAGGCAGTGTCATGGCAGTCCCTAAAGGGTTAAGTGCTAGTCACCTACAGGGTGCTTCTATAAGCAAGAACATTCTACTCTAAAGAACAAAATAGGGGCCAAGGAGATAGCTCAGTTGAATAAGTGCTTCCCTGTCAAGTACACGGGGCTGACTTCAATCCCTGCTTCTGCCAAATAATAATAATAATAATAATAATAATAATAATAATAATAATAAATAAAAATAAAAGAACAAAATGATAAAAGTAGACTTATGATATTTCTTAGACTAAAGTAATGCTAACTGGGTATTTATTTTGCTATCATTGCCTTTATTTTATATTTGGCTTGCAAAATTTTGTAACTATGGTTGTTAACATCATTTGTCAATGGTATGTGGCTTTGTTTTTTTTTTTTTTTTTTTTTTTTTTTTTTTTTTTTTTTTTTTTTTTTTTTTTTTTTTTTTTGTTTGAGACAGGGTTTCTCTATGCAGTTTAAGCTGCCCTTGAACTCAATATATAGCCAAGACTGGCCTCGAATTCATAGCAATGTTCCTGCTTCAGCCTCCCAAATTCTGGGATTATATGTTTGGCCCACCACATCCTGCTCAAAGGTATGTCTTCTAACAGACAGCCTGAACTACATTGTAAAATGATAGGCCACCCTCTACAAGACAGATCAAATATGCCACTGACTCATAGTATCAAGTGAAAATCACAATAGTTAGGATTAAGGTATGTCATTCCCACTTTAAGACTAGTCTTCCAAATGTTCAACAGCCAAGGCTTAAGTAGATAAAGGTTAAGAGGACACTATTTTTTCTTCACTGTGCAGTGTTAGCTAGGACTCCTCTAATGTGGCCCTATAGCTCTGGTGAATCACCTAATCTCCTAGACAGGAGATCTGTGCCAGAGGACTGGGCCTCCACTAATGTGCATTCTTCAAAAAGGAAGGGAGAAGTTCTGAAATGTTCCCACAGGAACATTGTAGGTAGGCAGGCAAGACTCTGACCCATGCTGGTAGAAGAAAAAAGAAATGAAAAAAACTCTTCTTCATATGGCCCCAGAAGAGCTGTGGCTGATTTCAATCTTAGACATGAAAGAGAAAAATACAGCTTGTGGGGTAGAGTTGTGAGACACAAACACATACAAAGAGAGAGAGAGGGAGAGAGAGAGTGAGACAGACAGACAGACAGACCGACAGACACATAGACACACAGAGACAGAGAGAGAGATAGAGAGATAGAGAGACAGAGACACACATAGAAGAGAGAGACAGAGACACAGAGAGAGACAGAGACAGAGAGAGACAGAGATAGAGAGAGATAGAGACAGAGACAGAAAGACAGATGAGAGAGAGAGATGCATAGGGGAAAATGACACAGTCACAGACCACTACAGGGTACAAAAGACAAAGGAGCCCTTAACCTCTTGCTCAGCAGAAGCATGGTTTGTGATTTCTTCTGAGTTGGTCAGGACTTCAACATAGTTTCTCTTAAAGACTAGGACAGTCATTTGAATCTATAGATGCCTAATAGAAAACTAAAAGCAAAACAAAGCTTGTCCTTCACTCAATACCCTTCCTTACTTTAAAACTGGCTCAAATCCCTTCCTAGCTCTACATGCAGGTATGTAACCATTGAGGGAGTGTGTGCCTAACAGTCAATAACACAAAGGTGACTTGCTCTGCATTACACGATCACATCCCCCTTAAGACTAAGGACCCACAGAGGCAACTTTGGGGACATTCAACAAACCTGAATCCAGAAGTCCTCAGGTATCTCCTTAATCTGAAGATCACTTGGATTCCAGAAAAGGCAGAACCTTGAATAAATGAAGGTTACATTTACAACAATTCAATCATTTCAGGAGAAAGCAACAACAGTCAAGCCAAGAATATTTATTTAGACTTACAAAAAAGGAGTGATTCAATCCCCAGACCTGCTATGTCGGCCCCACCTCCGGGGCACTCTGAGACCAAAATTGACACTGGGAGTGGTGCACACCTGTAACTCCAGCTCTTGAGAGGCTGTAAACAGGTGGATCCCTGGGTCTGACCTCATAGTGAGACCCTGAACACCCAGTATACCCTTCCCTAAGAACACAGAAAAAAAAAAAAAGACTGGTATAATAATCAACTGAGTCCTTCCTCCCATCAGCTAAATCCTCACAAGTTGGCCTTGGTTTTATGGGTGGACCAATCGAGTCCACTTCCATGTTCTCCCTCCAGATGCTTAAGCTGGACTCTGTTTCCTATTTTCTTTCTGTCTTCTTCGTTAAGATCTGCGTGGTGGCGCAGGCCTGTAATCCCAGCATTTGGGAGGCTGAGGCAGGAGGATTGTTGTGAGTTCGAGACCAGCCTGAGCTACAAAGTGAGCGTAAGGCCAGCCTGAACTGCATAGTGAGACCCTGCCTCAAAAAAAAAAAAAAAAGATCTGTCCTGGCCTCTGTTAGCTCCTCCAGCTGTTACCATTTTTTCTTATATTCCAATGAATTTTTCTTTCTGTAAATGTATGCCTTAGTTTTAATTTCCATTTTCACTCAAAACAATCATATGAGCTAATGATACCTATAAGGATAAAATTAATATATACATTGTATAAACTATGAATATAACCAGCACTGCAAAATAGAAATTTTAAACATTAGATTATTTTTCCTTGTAGGGATGAGAAATTTCTTCAAACTTCTACCCCACAATCTAGAAGAAGTGACAGGGTTAAGGTTTAGGGTTAGGGTTTAGGGTAAGGATGTTTTGGGTTGGTTGGAGCCCTGGCAGGTTGGAGCCCAGGTTCCTTCACACAAAGAAAGAAAAATGAATTAAAGATGATGGAAAGGGAGAAAGCAAGTGTGGAGATCTTCACTGCCTCTGTAGTGCTCCTCCCCTCTTCTCCTTTCTATAGAAAACCTTTAGCCACTTGTACCCAGGGAGATGGTAGGTTGAGGCAAATGGGCCCCTCTGTGTGTTCAGAAGTACCTTAAATGAATCATTTTGTTCTTTTTTACTGAATATGATTTGATTTGATTAGTGATGAGCAAATGAATCAAAGCCTGTGGACCTTAGTGGCCAGTAACATGAAGAGGTTACATGGGTTCCTTGTGATATGAACATTCTTCAGGACCTAGATGTGTCAATTGCCACTTGAGTTACATGCACTTAGGACACCTTCTAACTCTTCTCGGGAGATATCAAGCTGAAGGAAATGTTATGTGTGCACGATTCAGTGATAATTACCAGCTCACCGTGTGTGGGTCAGATGTTTGCTCATCACTGTTCTGGGTCCACAGACACAGTGTTTACCATGGGAGATCAAGAGTATTGATATTCAACTAGTAGAACTAGAGACTATTCTGGTTGCTAAAAGATGGAAAGATTTTCATATTGATGGCTACGTGCCATTTCTGTGTGTTCTCTAGTTCTCTTTAACAGAACTGTCTATCCCAACCCATCTCTCAGGATTCTTAGACCTCCCTACCTATGCTCCAGAATCTAAGAGTTTAAAACCTAGGCTTTCTAGACCAAAACTATCAACTCTGATGGATTAGTACCACATGGCACTTAAAAAGTTTGACTATTGTTTAGGTAGAACAGGTTCTATTAAATGAGAAGAAACAGTAAACAAGGACATGAAACAATGTATAATTGAATTGCTGCTTGTGATAAGAACTACAAGACAGGAGAGGGAGAGTTTAGCAGGACCCTACAAGGCCTGTGTGAAGAAGTGAGATTTGAATCAAGACAAGAATGAAGATAAAAAGATGAAAGTTAGCTATGCAAAGATGTAAGGGAAGAGTGAGTGTTACAGGAAAGGGAAAGAAGAGCTCCAGGGCAGGCATGAGTTGGGCTTGAGCAAAGAGAAAGAAGACCCATGTAACTAGGTCCTAATGCAAGTTGTCCCAGGTAGGCCAGAATCTGTGGAGGTTAGTAATCTTTAGCAGTATGCATTGTATTACCTGGCAATGAGAAGGTATTAGAGTGATTTAAATACTGAAATACGAGTATCATATTTCCAAGTTGCCTTATTTTGAGCAACTCAGATCCCAAAGACTCTCTATGTCTTATTATTTCTCTACTACAACTGGAAAACCTGAGACTGGTCACTGTTCTGTTCAGATGTATATAGAGAAGCAATCCATTTACCAGTCTGGAAAGACCAGGCTGGGTGGGTACTGAGGACTTAGAAACTATGTTAGAAGGGGTTCAGAGAAAAGAAAATGACCAATCTGAAGAAGACTCTGTGGAGACACAGTTAATACTTTCATACAACAGAAAGCTGGTCTTAGAGAAGAGGTCAACAAACTATCTTACTTTAATCTTCACAACAAACTGGTAAAGTAGGACTAGTGCAAGTTCAAAATTTCCCATCATTTTGTAACTAAGAAATATTAGATTCTGCAAAGGAAACTGCACAGTGTTCTACAGCATCATGGATAAGGATGATTTCCCAAAACTTTCCTTTTGAGAAAGCCTTAAATTTGTCAAAGATGAGCTACCATTGAAACACAGATGTCCTGCTTCTTGCTATAATACTCATTGTCCCCTTGTGACATTTGGGGAACAGCAGGATCTTATAACTCTTGTGAAAGTCAGCTGAGAAACGACCCATCTGGCTCTCTGCAAAGTTCTCAGGGCACACAGCCCACACACCCTGGTGAGTAAGGGGTCAAGTATTCAGAAAATCTGCATGCCGTGTCCAGTGAGGAGAAAGCACGCCTGTGCTCTGTCACTGTGCATTCATGCTTGCCAGTTATCTTGCCAAATGCTAGAGCTGGCTGACATCTTTTCAGAAAGTTGTGAATCTGTTACCAGCAGATACTTGGTCAGGCCAGCGGGGTGGTTCTAGCTCTCTGGATTTCCATGACTGTTCACCTAACCATAAACAAAATTAAAAAAAAAAATTCCTACGAAGTGGAAGTGAGCTGATTCACAACCTGGCCAAAATAGGAAGGTGGGGAGTGTGCCTCCCTGGAGCACACAGAAGCACCCCACTTTTCAGGAGGGGTAAAACAAAACCAGGAAATAGCCACAGGCAGATTTAGCCAAGCTTTGGTTCAGAGGGCTTCAAGTTATCAGGACTGGTGGGCAACAGTTCACTCAGCATGAAGGGACTTGGAGAATCAGTTTGTCTTTTTTCCCATAATTTTATTGAAGAACAAATAGCAATGAGACAGTTTCAAGTCAAATTAGTAGAACAGATTATTCAATAATTAATACATTACATATTGTTTTCACAGTGGTTATTTGTTGTACAAGTTGCAGACATGATATTCTACTTACAAACACTATTAGAGCAGATGCCTCTATTCAGTGAATTAAGAGAATGAAGCTGTAAACCTTTTTTTAAAAGCTGATTTATAGTACAGTTTCAATAATTAATACTTTTCACATTGTTATCTTCCTAGTGGCTATGCATAGCACAAGAAGCAGACAGGATATCCTGTGCAAACACTATTAGTGCAAATCTTTCTTCTCATAGAATTATGTGAAAGTACTGCACATTTATCCTAACTGTACTGTATTTACAAATACAGAATGGTTCTTCCTTTGTTTTCCCCCCTTTTTATCTTTTTTAAAAACCTTATTCTGGCTTTTAGAGACCCATTTTCACCTGCTGGTTACAAATGAATGCCAATTTGGCTAATAAGAAAGAAACAAAGAACAAAAGAAAGGAGAATAAGAAGAGAAAGAAAAATCCCCCCAGATTTCAAATGTCTTAATTATGAACCAGAAGATTGCCATACTGGGGTGACACACACACAATTAGCCCAGGAGAAAAAATACACTACCACTGATCTACATGTATCCCAGAAAACACTTAATAAGAAAAATGTACATTTTCATGTCTCATGTGCAGAATATAAGAGTCGCACACACGAACGTGAGTGAGGCTTTCCCCGTGGAATGGGTTTGAGGTCTCACTGGTCCGCCCACACTGTGGCAATGAGCCTTTTTCCTAACCCTCCTTCCCTGCTGTGTTACTCTAATTTCATTACCACTCAATTCTTTCTGTTCACTTCACCTCCTTTTTTTTTTTTTTTCTTTTCTTTTCTTTTTTTAGTGGAATCAAGGATTGAACTCAGGTCCTTGTGCTTGCCAGGGAAATGCTTATTCCACTGAACTATATCCCCCCGCCCCTCACTTCACCTCCTTTGATAATTGCCTTTACTGTCTGATATTTCCTGTCTTCCATGTGTTCTGAGGACAGAGACCATGTCTCCTTCTTTACCTAATTCCATAGTAATACATTTTCAATACATTCTTGTTCAATATAATGGAGTATAATAATCTCCACATGTTTTCGAACAGTGAGTGTCACACACATAACATTAAGTGCTTTATACATTTTATTTTACTTAATCTCTATAAGTAATCCAATGGTGTAGATGTCTTTATTCTTATTTTACAAGGAAAGAAAAAGAAGATTTTGGAAATTAAATAATTTGCCCAAAGTCACATAATTAGTAAGAGGCAGGATTGGGAGACAATCCATATTTTGTGTGATGCAAACACAGAATAATTTATGCACTAATCCAGGCTGCCTCTGTGTATTAGCTATTTCATTATAAAATTGAAAAAGAAGAGCTGGAATGGTGAGGCAGGCTTCGACATGCAGCAGGTTGCATGAAGGAAGCTGGACCAGTTGGGCTGCCAAGCAGAGTCTGCATTCTTGATCTGAACCTGGGTATTAAAAAGGTGGGCAGGTGCCTGTGGGAAGAAACGCACTTCAGACCTTAAGCTAGTTTCCATCCCCTTTTAATGCCAGACAAACAAATTGCAAAGGAGCTGCCTGTGCTCAGGTGTGTGACGGGCTAATCCTATTCTCCCTGGGTGAAGAACAGAGGCAGGAGACGGCCTCTGCAAGTCATTGCCTGGCTCTGCAGACAGAGCGTTGAGTCACAGAGACAGCTGGCCAAAGTCGTGAAGAGCCAGCGGGCAGCCTAGTCCCGGGTGGTGCAGATCTCTTTTTCTTCAGCTTTTCTGAGGAGCTGGAGATTAGGATGCTCTCACTACTCTGAGACTTGGTACGCATGGAGAAGTGTATCGGAAAAGGTGGGCTATGCCCAATAGGGCATCTGCAGGATCTGCAGGCTGAACGTCACTGCGAAGCGAATGAACTAAATGAGCTAAATATGGCGCCTCGGGTGTTGCACAATGTTAACACAACCTCTAGTAGCATACTTAAGATAGTGTGGTTTGGGCTTCAATGCTAGCATGCATTGTTAAAAATTATATAGGTGAACATTTAAAAGGGTTCATTAAAATCATTTTGTCCCTAGTATTGCATTATATTGTAACTTCTTCCTGAATTCAGCCAGCTTTAGCCTTGCTTTGGGGATGAGCTGATAGCAAACATCAGAGCAGATCACAGTCTTTTGAGTTTAGCCTCTCAGGTATTATGACTCAGCTCTGCAAGCATGAAATTTACAGAGAATATGTGATGAAAAGAAAGTTCTGATCATCAAGACAAAAGATGGATTCCCACGGCTTGCAAGGAGGAGACAGTAGAGATTTAAAGCTCAGTTGGAGAAAGAATGAGGAGACGCAGCCAGGACTGTCAGAGTGGTGCTGAGCTAAGCAGTGGCTGTGGAAGGCAGCTGCAAAAGGTGAAGAAGAAGGTTGTCCTCTGTTTTGTTTCATTTTTTTCCCTTTAGAGCTACCAGAACACATCAGCTCGCTAATAACACCTTGTCTTGAACCCTGTTCTAAATGTGCTAAGTCACAGTACCTGGATTGAGGCCTAGATTTACGTGTTTTTAAAAGCTGCCCCAAGTCATTCTGATGCGGCATAATCTGTTTCCTGCATAGCAGCCTGAAAAACGCTGAAGTCAAAAGGAAAACACATTCAGCATATGCACTATTAGATATTCTCACGTAATATTTTCATCGGTTATTCTGTTGAGTGTCATAAAACTCCACAAAATGTGGATGGGTGGGGGGACTATCTGCTCGTGCCCCCCTCCTGTCCCTCTCTCGGATTGGAGCTTTCTCTCAATAAATCTATTCTGCTAAAAAAGAAAAATGTGGATGGGCATTATAATCTATAACAGAGAAAAAGATCTTGAAAAGTCAACTGAAATTGGAAGGCATGGGTAGTACATAACTGTGGATGCTATTCAAAGAGACTAGGGTGGCATGGGGTAGACCTCAAACTACCACTGTTCACTCTTAAGGAAGTGTGGATACAAGGTTTCCATTCAAGAATCCTTCCTCCATGGGTGTTCAACAGACTTCTGAACAGTGGAGCCTTTCAATATAGCTAACCAAAAATGAGTGTGTCAGAGAGCTGCCACTTCTTTAGAGCCATAAGCTGTACTCAGACATAATGAGCACAGGTAATAAAACTCAATGTCACACATGATTTATGACACTGGCCCAAATGCCTAATGTGATCACATGATCTGTATTAATGACTTGCTTGTCAGCTTGTAGTACATTTTCTTACCAATAATTGGTGAGTCTTCAGGTTGATTCCAAATTCCATTTATCCCCCTTGATTCTTCCAGGGATTCACACTCAAGTGTCTTGGAACGTACCAGCCTCTTCCATCAGCCCTGGCAGTTTTCCAGCCCATGTGGTTCCCACACTGCATATTATTTTACATATGCTTTATGTTCTACTTTCTTTCAGACTTTCTGGAGTATAAGCCTGAGATGCAAAAATGTGTGGGAAGCTGTAAATATAGAACAGGGCAAAATATTATTTCTTTTCATAGGCATAACTTCCAGAACAACATAGACAATAAGAAATTAAGGCAAGAATTACACTTGCATTTCTCTGAAGTCAAAGTCAATGTGACAGTCAATCTATCATTAGACTTCTCTGACTGGTATTTCTTTGAATCAGAGCAAATACTACTCATAGGCCCTATTTCTGGATTTGTAAGTACTCTGTGTGCAGGAGAGACATTTAGATTCTTAAATGAATTATTCTGGCAACTGAACTGTCTCTGAACTAAGTGCCATCCAGCTCCTCTACTCTTACTCTTCATCACTATGTTGCTTATCTTTTCATTCATCCTGGACACTTTTTTGATACATAAGTTCTTTTGCATGCTTCTTGGTTTGTAATGCTAATAAGGAACCTTTACCTTTTCCTACCAGCAAGATCTACCTTCAGCTGCAGAGCATTGCTGATCTCACTGTTCCTAGCACTGCAGCTCTAACTCAAAGGTAACTAGGTCACACAGATGCATATTTCTACTGAACATACATTTTCAACTAAGAGAAAAGATATTTGGCATCAGTTCAGGGTGTGCCTCAACCTGTCTCCATATCTCTTATAAGATCAGAATGTGCCAAGACACAAAAAGAGCAGGAAAGCAGCTTTAAAGGTTTCATGTAGTCCTGAGTCTAGCAGTAGGGACAATCTGGAATTGCCATGGTGGATGTTATCTGAGAAACCCGGGAGAGCTCAGAGTAAGGGCTGACTTAACTCTGATACTCATTGGAGTCTCAATTCTGCTTCTTGTTAGCTTCTTAAGTCCAGCAACCTTCTCTCCTAAGCAGGTGTTATTTTCTCTCCTGAATGCATTCACAGTCCTTTATCCATGGGTGAGATCCCACAACAGGAACCATAACTGTTTAATGCTTGCTTGAACCAAGCAGAGGCACTAAAGGTCGAACTCAAAGGCAGGCATGGTGGCAAACTTCTACTCAAAAATAGTAATAAGTAAAAGCTAACTGGAGACGCAATTGGACTTTCTCAAAAGAAAAGTTTTTGGGTCTCAAAGGACACTATTAGGACAGGGAAGTCTGTAGACAAAGTAGAAGAAATACTCACAAGCCATGAGCCTGGATACTTTCTATTCACGTCGTACATAGTACTCAGATTTTTTTTTTTCCATTTACTTTTATTTTATTAAAATACAAATGTCAATCAGACAGTTTCAAGACACCTTAACCATACAGAGTCGATGAATTAATACACTGCAAACTGTTTTCATAACGTTTTGGTATTGTACAAGGTGCATACATGATATTATATTTACAGATATTATTTCAGCAGATATCTCATCAGTGAATTAAGAGTGTAGTTGCTTACTTATCTTTTT
>PVKA01049357.1:0-13288 GCA_004027165.1 Ctenomys sociabilis | reverse complement strand
AAGAAAAAATCAGGATGTGTGTGTATAGACAGTACAGTTGGGATAGATAACGCTGTGCTTCTACATAATTCTATGAGAGGCAAGATCTGCACTAATGGTGGTTGGACAGGATATTATGTCGGCTTTTAGTGCTATGGTCATCCACTAGGTAAATAATTATTGAATCTTTGATATAATTCAGCTATAAAAAAACCTGAAATATAATTTCATGTATGCACCTTGTACAATACCAAAACGTTATGAAAACAGTTTGCAATGTATTAATTCATCGACTCTGTATGGTTAAGGTGTCTTGAAACTGTCTGATTGACATTTGTATTTTAATAAAATAAAAATAAATGGAAAAAAAAAAGAAATAAGGAGATGGCATCAATAATTTATCAACCCCTCAAGAGCAAAGCCTACAGCCAAATGCCTTCACCGATGAGTTCTACATTTAACAAGAAATTCATGCCAACTCTTCACTATGCCTTCAG
This sequence comes from Ctenomys sociabilis, assembly GCA_004027165.1. Taxonomy (NCBI): domain Eukaryota; kingdom Metazoa; phylum Chordata; class Mammalia; order Rodentia; family Ctenomyidae; genus Ctenomys; species Ctenomys sociabilis. The sequence continues at coordinate 12,812 of PVKA01049357.1, read as the reverse complement.
AAAAACAGCTGAACATTTTTCTGTCCTCTGGATGAGCTCAGTAGTACCCTAAGGCCAAAGGTTTGGCATTCCTTGCCAATGCCCAGGCAGACACTGCTAGGAAATGGTGCAGAGCGACATCTTTTATAAATATAGGTGAAAAAGAATCAACCAAATATTGGAAAACTAATCTATCAGAAATATTTAATACATACACTGTGGCTAATGGAATATATCCCAGAAAATCAAGGATGACTGAACATCCAAAAATCAATGTGCAAGGGCCAGGGAGGTGGCTCAGGACAATAAGCTCTTGCCTGGCAAGCGCAACCTCCTGAATTCAATTCCTGGTACCACCAAAAAAAAAAAAAAAAAAATCAATGTACAGTACAATATGAATAGGATAAAAGATGAAATAGCATAATTATGTTGAGTTAATTTATTTTTAGAATTAGTTAAGTTCTTTACCTGCTTGCTATTTTGAATTCTGTGTCTGTTAATTCCAACATCTATTTTTTGCTTTCTGTATTTTAGGGAAGGGCCCACAGGGTGCTCAGGGTCTCACTACTAGATCAGATTTGCAGTGATTCTCCTGCTTAATTCCCAAGTGCTGGAATTACAGACATGAGCCATCACACTCAGTCTCAGTTGCCATCTCATCATGCCTCAGGGGCAGGGCCAGGGGATCGAACCCTTGGCCCCTGTGCCTGCTTGCAGGTGATTTAATCTACTAAGCTATTTGTCTAGCCTCCAACGTTTACTGTTGTCTAACTCTCAGTTCAGCCATTCCTTAAAACACTGAACACGGTATTTCCATATCATTCAAAATGTTTATATTCTGTTCTATATCCAAAGTAAATTAAAATGTGTCTATACAAAAACTTGTATAAGAGTGCTTACAGTAGCCATTTTGTAATACCAAAGTGAGAACACTACAAATATCTACCAACAATTGGATAAATAAATACGGTATATTACTTGCCACTGGGGTAGGCAGTAGATCTCTGTCTCCAAGATACCTGGGTCCTAATTCCAAGACTCTATGAACTGAGCATCTGATCTTGTCAGAGGGTCCATGCAGATGGTGTTAAAATGATCCAGATGACAAGATTTCCTGGGTCACCTGGATGAGCTCAATGTAAAGGTGCTCAAGGGCCTCAAAGCTGGAAGGGAGAGAAGGAGATGGGAGTGTGTAGAGTGGTCGGAGTCCCAGCCTTGCTGGCCTGGGTGCTGGAGGCAGGGGAACTAGCCAAGGAACGCAGGTCATCTCTGCGCGAGGGGAAGGGGAGGATGTGGGTCCTCCAGGGGAAGTCTCTGGAGCTGTGCTGTAACTTGATTTTCATTTTTAATCCAGACTGAACTTCTAGTTCATAGGGCCATCATAAAACAAATATGTGTTATTTTGACTCGCCACATTTGTGTAATTCATCACATCAGTGTCTTAGTCCATTTTGTGTTACCACCACAGAATGACCCAGGTTGAGTCCTTTGTTGAGGGCAGAAACTTATTTCTTATAGGCTTGGAGGTTCAAGACTGAGGCACAGGGTCGAGGTCTGGGGAGAATTTCCCTGTGTTCCTCCCAGCACAGAAAGCAGAAGGGCGAGCTGGCCAATGCTGCTGTGGGAAGCTTCTTTACAGGGGCCTGGCCCTTGTGGTCGAGTCAGCACTCACAAGCCCCACCTCAGAAGGCTTCCAGTGCTGGCGTGTTGGCTTCCAACCACAGCAAGCAAGCATAGAAAGTTAACAGAGCAATAAAAACCATGGAGTGCACAGCCAGGCCTATAGCTACGAACAAAGCAAACGGTTAGAAAAGACCCTGCATGGAACAGTTCATTCAAGTGAAATGTCCAGAATAGGCAAATCTATAAAGAGGAAAAACCAGTAGCTTCTAGGGGATGAGAAACACTGGTAGGGTGAGGAGCAGTCTCCGGTGCACACAGGATTATTTCTCCAGGAGACCAGAATATTGTAAATTCAGATTGAGGCAATGTGTGTGTATTTCTGTGAATGTGCTAAAACATTGAATTACACACTGTAAATAAATATATGGCAAATCACATAGCATGTAAACTGTGGAGAGCTGTCCTTGATAGGTTTTCTGAAGAGGGCGGAGAAGAGGCAGGTGGACTGATCTGGGTGCTCTGTGTGGGTTCTTATTGATACATACTCTCCTGTCTTCTGAGAGCCCGGGTCCTCGCTGGTTACTGGATTTTGTTTCCCTAAACTCTAGCTGTTTCTCTGCTGGGCTCCCATGTGTATCCTTCTGCCTCACAGTCCCATATTTTGTGACTGAAGTGATTGATTTGCATTTGGCCTCACCTTAAAGACTTAAATTCCTAGGGTCGGCAGTATAGCTCAGCAGATTAAGCGCTTGCTTAGGTAAGCGCAGCGGGTAGGGTTCAATTCCTGGTTCCGCATGCTGTGCCAGCCCCGCCTTCAAGTGCGCTGAGCTGGTGATGGAGTCCAGGCGTGGTGGGCGTGCCTGTAATCCTAGCCCTAGGGAGGCAGGAAGCAGGGAGGATCACTATGAATGTGGGCTGCATAGTGAGAACCTGTCAAAAAAAAAAAAAAGAAAGAAAAACCCTAAGACTTAAATTCTTGGAAGAAGGAGTGAAGCTAATCTCTTTGTTTTCAGTGCTTTGCATATCAGTTGTTCGCTGAATAATAGAGAAATAAAGGAGAAGATCGCAGGAGAGGCAAGGAATGATGAAAGAAAAGGTTGGGAGGGGAGCAACTCAGACTACAGGGAAAGGTCATAGTCATTAAAAGCCAGATTGCCACTGCTGTAAAGGCAGCATGCCCTGGGAAGTTCCTAAGTGTCGTCAGAGCCAGCTGACCGAGGGCAGGAGCCCGGTGCCACTGTGGTCTCTGACCCCTGGCACTCAGCGGCTAAGAGACATCCTGGAAACGGCTGTCCTGGGTGCTGAGGAATGAGTGCACCTAGTTTAAAAATGCACACTTTTTCTACAGGAGTCAAGTTGGTAGAGGAGATCATGTCTGAGGGGGACTGCAAGGGTGCCTGTTCCTGGGACCTGATAAGGAGAGGGCAACGAATGACCGCTGAAGAGCGCTTGAGGGGCACACAGTAGACCCTTGAGGCCACACTGTATTTTACTTCATTACTGGTGCTGGTGCTGCAGCTACCGCATCTGCAGCAGCTACGGGTGCCGGATGCGCACTCTGGGCCAGGCTGCATGATTTCCACGTGCTCCCCACTGTCTTCATTAGGACCCCATGAGGGAGTCCTGGCCATCTTCTGCCTTCTGCGTGTGTGGAGCTGTGGCTTTTGGGTCTGATGGTGTCCCTAGCCCTCTGTCTGGCACACTGCTAATGACTCATTCACCCCTCTCTCCTGAGCTCTCTGTTCACGCCACTGCACTGGGCAGGAGAGTGGCGCAATTAAGGAGGGTGAGGAGGTCCGGAGCAGTGAGATGAGCCCTGGTGACAGATCCTGCTGCGCTGGAGTAGCATCCACAGCTCTGAGGATGTGGCCTTCGCTCCTGGCCCCAGGAAGAGGAAAAAGCACTCAGTAATTACTACAAGGTACAAGCATAGCATGGAGGAAACTGTACACATACTCTCCAAGGCCGAATAAAGGCGCAGGAACGAAGCACCAGGCAATAACTTGCGAAATTGAATTGGGACTGCATGTGTGGGCGCAAGGAAAGACACACACCACCGTGCAGGGGCTGCCAGGGCCCTGAGCTCTGAGGTCTGAGCTGTGGCAGGTCCACTCCCACCCAAAGCTGGGACTCAGTCTCCCGACCCGAAGGCAGGGCTTTGGGGAAGTGATAAGGTCACGGGGGGCTCACCAGTACAATCTGTGTCCTTCTACAAGAGACCCAGAGAGTTAGCTGTCCCTTCACTGTGGCTGGGCACAGCTAGAGGCACTGTCTGTGAGCCGGAAGAGACTTCTAGGAGAGGCGGACTCTGCCTGACCTTGATACAGGCCTCTCGGACTCCTAAGCCCAAGAAACACATGGCCCATGCGCAGTCTGCGGTTTTCTTACAACAGTCCAAGCAGATCAAGACAAGGGGGATGTAATGAAATTCTGAGGAAGAGTAAAACCGATTTCCAGCCCCCTTCCCATCCTCCTTTCTCCTACTTCCTTAGAGGGTGTGTCCTTGCATCCCCAATGTCCAGCTGCCCTCCACAGGAATGCCATAAATGACGGGGACGAGGAGTCTGGAGACTTGTATTAAGCATCACAGGCATCAGATGCACGGACCACCCTAGACCTGCGGAGCACTGTGCCTGCCGCTGGTGGTGACTTCCCAAGACGTTGTTGCCTGAGACAGCCCCTGGGTCAGCTCCCACCTCTGCCTAAGCGACTTGTGCCCAGAACTCTGGGAGCTGAAGACAAAGGCCAAAGGGACACACACCCAAGGAATCACTCCTCAGAGGTGCAGCAGGCCAGAGACACTGCTTAGCCTGACCTTAAACACGGTGCAGTTCTGTGTTGAAATGAAAATATCTACCACACTAGAGAGAATGTCCCGTTACACACCAGTTAAGCTAGTAACAAGGTCAAATTGGACTCTTAAGAAGTAAAGTCCTTTTTACTGTGATCATCACAGGATAAAATATTCAATTTTGTTTTTAATTTATTCTTTTATGGGCTGGGGAAATAGCTCAACAGAATAAGTGCTTGCCCTGGTACCTAAAAAAAAAGCATTATTCTTTTAATTTTTCTATGACTTTACTATAGGGTCTACAGGATCTCACTGCGTAGATTGGACTCAATGATTCTCCTGTTTTCAGCCACCCAAGTGCTGGGATTACAGGCCCATGCCAGTCGCAATTGCTCTCTCAGTGCATCCATCCGGGGGAGGGACAGCACTGCATGCTGGGGATCGAACCCCTGACCCCTGTGCTCTGCTAAGCAGGCACTTTAATCTACTGAGCTATCTGGCTAGCCCTTTATTTTTAATTCAAATAGTCGCATAACATTGAATTTTTTTATTGTGTGCAACATGATACTTCTAAGTACATATACATTGTGGAAGAGTCAAATCTAGCTAGTGGATAAATACATTACAAAAAGTTACTATTTTTGTGGGGAAAGCACATAACATCTGCTGTCCAATCTCACAATATAGCACCTATATGGAGGCTCTTAAGAAATTAAGGGCACCCTGGCACACAATCCAGCAATCACCACATGGTTGGTCTTGAAGGAACTGAAGTCTAAGAGTGTCCCAAGTGCCTGTTTTGCTTATTCTTACACCAGCTTTCTTCAAGCATGCTGCAGGCTGTTCCCTAAAAAACCAGAACTGCATGCATTGTGCTTTCATTTCATATGGACACATGACATTTTCCAAACGTGAAGTGTGGCTCAGTGCATGGTCAGTAGTCCACAGGGAATTATACTTCACAACTGAGAAATGACAAATGGTTTCCATCCTGAGGGCTGACAACTCATTACCCCTTTTATCATAAGGTAGAGCTCTACACTCAAAAATAAGCCACTGTTCAAGGAGGGCAAATATCTTCATTGCAAGAATGAAGCCTCTTTAATAAAAGGTAACAGAAAAACTGAATTCCACATTGTGAAGGTTAAAACTAGACTTCATCATGGACTAAACTAAAATAGAAGTGAATCGGGCACAGGGAGATGGCTCAGTGAAATAAGCACTTACTGGCAAGTGCAAGGGCCCCTGGCAAGTGCAAGGGCCTGAATTCAATCCCAGGTTTGGCAAAGAAGGAGAAGAAGAAGAAAGAAGAAAGAAGAAGAAGAAGATGAAGAAGAAGAAGAAGAAGAAGAAGAAGAAGAAGAAGAAGAAGAAGAAGAAGAAATAATAATAATAAGAAGAAGAAGAAGAAGAAGAAAATGAGCTGCATAGTAAGACCCTGTACAAAATAAATTTAAATAGAAACAAATCAAAGATGTGGATATTAAACAAAAATAGTTGGTCTTCTGGAAGAGAGACAAAGTAGAGCTCTTGAGGATATAGAAGTAGGTGAAGACTTTAGGAACAAACCGCCAAAAGCACAGGAAATATCACAAAGAACCAACAACTGGGATCTCATCTTATTAAAATATTTGCACAATAAAAGAAATCACCAACAGTGTGGAGAAACAACCCAGCATGGGAAAGCATCTGCCCAGTGTTCCTCAGAAAGAAAATTCACATCTAGAAATACAAAGTACTCAAAAAGAATCAGACCCCCAAATTTAAAAACTCAACCCAAAAATGGGTATCTGAGATGAATGCACAGTTCTTAGATGAAGTGCAAATAACACATACATATATGAAAAATGTTCAGCATCACTGGTCAGTAGAGAGATGCAAGGTAAAGCAACACTGAGACTCTACCTCACCCCAGAATGAATAGCTATCACCAAGAAAGCAGCCACTAGCAGATGGTGGCCAGGCTGTGCAGGAAAAGGTCTTCGCCACTGTTGGTGGGAGCATGGGCTGGTGCAGCCTCTGGGGAAATCAGCCTGAACATTCCTCAAAAAACTATGACTTACCTAGCTATTCGCCTTCTTGTTGTCTTTCCCAGAGAATTGAAAGCATAATACCACAGTAATATATGCGCACCCATGTCTAAAGCAGCACACTTAGCAATAGTTAAATCTTGAAACCAGCCCAAGTGCTCATCAGTAGAAGGATGGACAAAGAAGATATCCTTATGCAGTGGTGTAACACTCTGCCTTGAAGAAAGATAAACTTGAGACATTTCTATCTAAATGGATGCACCTTGAGATCATGCTCAAATGAAATTAATCAGGTAATAGATGTTATATATAACAGATATTGGATAATAGGGAATTGACATTGGAAAATAGATGTAATAGCTACTGGAAAATTTAGCAAGAAAATAGATACTGGAAGATAGGAAGAAAATATCCAAATGTAAAGGAAAACCATGGAGAGAGAGGAGAGAAGGATGAGAAAAAAGAATAGGTAGAAAAATGGAAACAGAGCTTTGGTAGATAAGGAGAGGAGGGGATGAAGGAAGAGGGAGAGGATTAGGGAAAAAAGAATGATCGGGATATTTCAGGTACAAGTCCAAGATTCCCATGACGAATGTGATCATTGTGTATATCTAATATGTAACAATAAAATTAATTTTAAAAAAGAAACACATAAAGGGCGGCCAAATAGCTCAGTGGATTAAAGCACCTGCTCAGGCAGACACAGCAGCCAGGATTCAGCCCCAGCCTGCTGTGCTGGCTCTGCCCCCAGGGTATGCTGATACAGCAATTGGGACTGGGCATGGTGGTGCGCCTGTAATCCCAGCTTTTGGGAGGCTGAACACAGGCAGATCACTACGAGTCTGACCTATGTAGTGAGACCCTGTAGACCATTCCTAAAAAATACAAAAAATAAATAAAAAATAAAAATAAGTAAAAAAGAAACAGGTCACTGTTACTAGGGGAGACTCACTGGTTGGCTCGAACTTTATTAATTATTAAGAGAAAATTCCTTTTGATAATTATAGATTCCCAGGGAGCTGCGAAAATAGCAGAGAAACATTTTATACATTTTGTGCTGCTCTTCCCAGGACTAACATTTTGCAAAGTTCTGTTGATTTCACATAGACTCAATCTAAGGAATCAATGCAGATTTCCTGGTTTTATTCATACCCAGGGCAGGTGACGTGTGTTATTCATTAGGTTCTGCACAACCCCATCCCGAACGTGCTGGAGTGTCTTCTGGGGAGCAAGTACGCACAGCAGCTCCACACCAACACAATCCTGTGTCGCTCTTCTGTAAGTGCAGCAACCTCAGTAGCCATAAATCTTGACAGGGTCTTGAAAATTTTTCGTCACAACAAATGTGACCTGGTTGGAAAGGTGCATCATACAACGTGTCAGGGTGCTGTTCACGCAACAGGATTCCATGGAGACACCTAGGCTGCTGGATGGGTCGTTGGCTTATTTTTATTTCCTGAGTGAATGTAGATGACCCCAGCATGTACTTGCAGAGCACGTATCCATTCATTCTGTTGCTGATGGACTCAGCCCACTTTTCTGTACCAAGACACCAGAGAATGCTCACCTTAACAGAGAAAAGCTTAGCTGTAGTTCAGTTGGGGATCGACTGGCTTCCTGCTTTGGGCCTGGGAAAGGCCACACATCATGCTGTGAGTGAGAGGCAGAGCCCAGCCAGGGAGCAAAGAAAAAGAGGAAGGGACCCAGGGTCACTACTCAAGGGTGTGGCTCTATGACCTCCTGGGACAGCCCATGTCCTTATGGTGCCACCAGGAAGGGGCCAAGCTTTATAAGCACCAGCCTTCAGGGACGTTCTGTATCCACATAAGAGCATAAAGCAATGTCAGCTTAGGTTACTTAGGGCCTCAGGAAGGGTGATGTTGATGTAGCCACTGTTCCCGTGGGATAAATGCACAGTGGCAAATGCAGCCACACATGGGAAGTGCGGGTTTGGTTGCAAAAGAGTCTGATGCTGTCTCCCGGAAGTAGCTGCACATTTCCAGCCAGCAATGTGCTTACTGCACTTTGGCCCCACCAGCCCTTGGCACTGTAGGCACTTCTTTGTTTAGCCATTCTCACATGTGGGAGTACTATCTTGATTTTGCTTTTGACTTGCATTTTGTTGATGGCAAATGAGTTAAACATCTTTCATCCTCTTCTTAGCCATTTGTGTATGTTCTTCAGTGAAAAATCAGTAGGGTATTTAGTTAGTACTAGAAATGGAAAATTTCTGGATCTGGGAAATTGGCAGCAGTGCCTGGGGGAAAGTCTGATTTCTGGAGTCTGTGGTCTCCAGTGTTGCCAAGAAGGGCACCTCTTGTCCCCACAGGCTTCTTTGCCTGCCCTGTCTTCTATTTTTTGATTTCACACAGTGACACCCAGGCACAAACTCATGTTTATCTATGGTGACTCTATTGGCTCTCTGGCATTGATTACAGTACAGTGTTTGGTGTAGAATATTTCGTAGAAGTTCTTTAGCTAGTTGAGGCAACGCTTATGTATTGATTCCTATATGTTTTTTCCCCTAGGAAAACTGTATTATTTAGAATTCTCCAGCTGAGGATGAGCCAAATAGCTCAGTGGATTAAAGTGGCTCCAGGCTTACAGAGGGGCCAGGGGTTCGATCCCCGGGCTTGCTGTGTTAGTCCCGCCCCCTGGGACACCTTGAGATAGCACTGAGACATGGTATGTGCTTGTATTTCCCAGCTCTTGGGAGGCTGTAAACAGGTGGATTACTATGAGTCTGATCTAGCAGTGAGACCCTGAACACCCTGTAGACCCTTCCCTAAAATACAAAAAAAAAAAAATGAATTAGCTAGCTGGACTCCATTTAGATGATCCCAATTGTCTTGGCAACATCTAGTGCATCATAATCGGGAGCCAGTCAAACATGCCTCCTTCTCCTCCATCAGGCCTGATCAGGGGATTGACCTTGGCAACAGCGATGTCACACAGCTTCTTTACACCTTGTTTGATTTGGTGCTTACTGGGCTTTGACACCCACAATGAACACAAGGGTGGTTTGTCCTCGATCCTTTTTGTGACTGACTCCATGGTCAGGGGGAACTTGATTACTGCATAATGGTCAAGCTTGTTTCTCCTGGGGCGCTCTTCTGAGAGTATTCGGGCTGCCTCTGGAGCCACAGTGTCTTGGGATGGTGGAAGGTGGGCGAAGTTCGTATCTTCTTTGTTTTGTGGCTGTGGATGCCTTTTAGCACGGCCTTCTTGGCCTTCAAAGCTTCTGCTTTGGCTTCAGCTTTGGGGAGAGCAGGGGCTCCCTTCTTTGCCTTTCGCACTATCTTGTTAAAAAGGCTCTCTCCAAGTTTTCAGTATGTTTTGTGTGATAATTAAAAAAAAAAGTTGTTGTTTCCCTAGAATGAAGTGCTATAAAAGGCATACAAAATTTGAAAAGCTACCAGAGAACAAAAGGATAGCTCATGAACTGGCAAGAGTAAGATCAACTCAGTTGTGGGCAGGATGAGGCTCAGAGGCTGGTGCGACCCTGTCCTCTCCCACCCCCGAGCACTCTGGGCACTGAACAATAGTCAGATTCCAGAGCCAATCAAGACTTCAGACCACCAGGAACTCAGACCTTTTACCTTGACCAAGTCATCTGTGAAAAGGAGCAGAAAAGGGCTCTATTTCACTAAGGTGAGGAAAAGCAAGAAAAGAAATGAGAATCAAAAGCTGATCAACGATCACCTGGGGGGAGAATTTCCACCTACATCAATTCTTGTTCAGGTTTACAGCAGCACAAGGCTGGCAACACAGACTCCAGGGAACCCCCCACCCCCACCCCCAGGGAGGCTGAGCTGAGAGAAGAGCAGGAGACCATGAGAAGCAGGTGCCATCACGGGTGAGGAGGACAAGGACATTCGTGCTCATTGGCTCACGCACATGTACAGATGACCTAAAGGACACACCAAGGAAAGGAGGAACATGCTCAATGTGAGTGTTTTGGAGCTAAAGAAGCATTTATACATAAAAAGAATAAGCACAACTTAAAGTTATTCATTGAATTCAAAGTGTCCTCTGTGTGCACACTTGCCTTTCTTTTGATGGATTCTATTGTTTAAAGAAAGCCTGCCATTGGGAGTACACTGCACTCAAATCATGTCCGTTATTTTAAGCACAAGAGCAAAGTCCTTGCTTTGTGCCTGATTTGTGTTTATTGGAGTAGCTCTCAAAGGATTTAGGATAAACCAGTGAATACAGTTTGTCTCACAAGTGAAAACTCTGAAGTTCATAGGAAGTTTATTAAAACCACAAAACTCTGAGTTTCAGAAGTCAAAGAAGAAATCCTTCCTCCTCCTGTGCAGCTGCTTAAGTTAATGGAAAAAGAGTGCAGAGTAAGCTGAACAGGAGCTACGGAAATGAACGGCAGAGATAATTAATGAGCTGCAGTGCACCTTCCCAGCTCCCACAGAAAGTGAACTTTATTAATAGCCACGTTAACAGCTTCTAGATGCATTGTGAATGTATCATCATTTTTATAGAGAAATAAAAGACAAAATACGATGGGAACATAGAAGCAATATGTTCCTTTTATAAAAATTAAGAAAAAATGGAACAAACACAACTATCCAATCAAAAATATGTTAAATATACAAGATGCATATATTTTTTGACAGCAAATATTTTTGTAGTAGGATACATGGAAATAGTCAATAATAAAGTAAAGTACATAGAAGGATTCTACTCTATAAAGCGTGAACGTCCATAGAATGCCCATGTGTGTCTCTATCCACACCCATCTGTAAGAGGGAGATAAGGGTGCAGCACCGGCAGTGCTTCAGGGTCACAATGCTGCAGGCTTTTGTATCCCTTTGTTCTCCTAATTTTCCAATCCAGCTAAGATATATTGTCTGAGTATGAAAAACAAAGAAAGGAAGAAACCACTTTAAAAAATGTAAGACAGTGATATTTACCTGTATCTGAATATCTCTGAAAAACAAAACACAACAAAAAGATGTAATGGTTTATACTCTGTGTCAACTTGAGAAGTTTAGAAGATTGAGTGACTCCGTGGGGGTCAGGATCCTGACTTTGTAGACATCCTGGTCCTGTCCAAGAGGAGGGCACAGAGACAGTGTGAGTGCTATGCCATCCTTGGGGAGGGGGAGGGGGTAGCTTGCTTCTAAGAGGTGAAGGATGCTGCTCCCCCACGCTGCTCTTGTTGCCGTTGCTGTTTTCGGCTGTCTTGAGCTGCTGCTCTGTGCCAGGCCACCCCTTCACGGAGCCAGCTGAGTGTGCACTGAAACCTCCATGAGCTGTGAGCTAAACGCTTTCCCACCTTAATTTGGGATGCTGGGTATTTTGTCTCAGCAATGGATGAAAAGTAACCAAGACAATAGGTCAATAAAAGAAAGAAAACTGCCTCTACCGTGGCAACAACAGAGACCTTGAGAATAGCTAGAGGACTGTCAATGATAGATGGATGATACTAGATAGATAGATAGATAGATAGATAGATAGATAGATAGATAGATAGATAGATAGATAGATAGATAGAGATAGATAGATAGATAGATAGATAGATAGATAGATAGATAGATAGATAGATAGATAGATAGAATTCAGCCATAGAGAGAAATTAAACCCTGACACTTTCAGAATTAGACGTGGAACTGTGGATCATGTTAAGAGAAACAAACCAGATTTTAAAAAACACACTTTTTTTTTCATCTGTAAAATCTATAGTAAAATAAGGGCATGGGAATGAAAGAAACCAAGAAAAGAGGGAGTTGGGAAGAGAGGGTAATGGGGAGGAGGTACGAACAACATTTATCAAGAATGTGAATAAAGATACTGCAATAAAACTCACTGTTCTTTCCAATTCATGAGTGTTAATAAAAATTAGAGAAAGGATCTCATACAAAAATGAAACTCAGTATCCAAGTTGATTTTTAAACAAGTAAACTAAAAATCTTATTCTATGAAAAAAATAAAACAGTATCTCCTAACTGTCGGGCGCTGAAAGGAAAACTCACACACACCTTGCCTTCTTCATAGAAGGGGAGATCTCGCTTTATTGCGGAAGCACAGCAGTTTTTATAGTATAGCTAAGCCAATCATCAGCAGCCACATACAAGCGTACAGCCAATCATGCTCTGTTGCCAGGCAGCCCCCTCATTCTGTCCGGATCGACAGACAGGGCAGGGCCACACTCTACTTCCTGTTATTCCAAATGTACCAAGGCGGAACCCACAAGGAGCGCCAAGCTGTTACATTGTTACCCAGGGATCCCGAGCTGCTGCTTGCACGGCTCCCAACATCTCCCCCTTTTTCTTTATTTTGTGCAGGTGAGAGTAGAGGCTTGACCCCGTTTTCTTGATGTGGGCTTTTGCAGGTCAGGCAATTGCAAGTGATCCTCACAATCTTGCAAGTGA
>PVKA01049356.1:0-13291 GCA_004027165.1 Ctenomys sociabilis | reverse complement strand
CCTCCTCTCCCCCCCTTTTATCCCCTCCATCTCCCCTCTCACCTTCCCCTCTCCTCCCCACTTTCTTCATTCTACACTAAGCCTGCATCCCTAGCTCTTGTTATATTTTTTTTTTAATTTTGAGGCAAGGTGTTACTAAGTTTCTAACTTATCCAGGCTGTACTTGAACTTATGACTCTCTTGTTCAGCCCTCCAGAATGCATGGATTATAGGCACACATTACTGTACCTGACTTCTATTATTTTGGGCCCAGTTTCCCTAATGGATCAAAAGTGTGGAAAACATCCTGCCTTTACTTCCAGCAACCCAAGCAGGCATCAGCACAGTGTCTTGTTCATAACAGTGTCTCAATAAATATTTTTGAAGTGTTGGCTGAATAAATTGTCTAGTGTTCCACAAGTCAGTGGATTTCCAACTTTTTAAAGTCATAGCATCACTATGTTTGTTGTCATGGAAACCAACTGAACCACTCACCAAAATTTAAATGTTGTGAAAAACAGTTCTGTAGTCACGGTTATTTAAAGTCATTCCTTAGGATAGAATACTACTCAGCAATAAAAAGAAATGGTTAATGACGCATACTGTATTACATGGATGGAACTCAAAATCAGTGAATAAAAATGAGCTAGATGCAAAAGATCATGTATTGTATAATTCCCCATTTATGTGACAGACCCAGAGACATGCAATTTATAGCTACAGAAAATAGGTTAATATAGGGGTAGGAATGGGGTTAACTATGAAAGGGCATAAGAGATGTTCTGGGGCAGAGACACTTGCTATAAACTTGATGTATGGTGAAAGTTGTACCAGGCAATAGCATTATAATATTAGACACAGTGGAAATGGATGATTTTTATATGTAAACATAGCTCAATAACATTATTGTTGTTAACTATACCCTTCACAGATTTTTTAAAGTATTTCAATTTATTTTCTTTGTTTCATTCCTTCCAGTTTGTTCTAAAAACACAATATTTGTGTGGCTTCCTGACACTTTGAAGGGAACTCATGCTGTCTGGAGATGCCGAAGCTGGAGCAGTCAGCTTTCTAAAAGTATGATGAATACATAAAATCAGCCATCCGATACTCATGTGCGGAACCCCAATCACACCAATCTTTTCCATATCTTTCAAGAAATTCTTCTTGAGTAGAACAACACTGTGGAAAAGATGAGATTCAGAATAGGAAGTGCTGTCACTATGGATGAAATGGAAGAAACCCTGAAGAAACAAATGGAAAACATCACACTTGCAGGCAATTACAGACTCTTGGCTGAAATTCAGCTTCAGGCTTATCTTGCAGGGAGGAATTTTTAAACACTTCAAAGTTCTACCCAGTGTTATAGCTGTCACCTTAATCTACCCCAACAACAGCCATTTCAGAAAGTTAACATTTCAGAGTACACTGCTGAAGAATTCTGTAATTAGAGTGAAATATAACTGCGACTGCCTATGGGGATTTTTTTTTTTTTCTTTTGATATCCTGGGTAAACTAAACTCAAAGAAAAATGGTTGAAGTACTAAGATCTCTTAAAGCCATATAGCTTGGTTCATTCCCTAAAAAAGAGTGAAACATGCTTCACAAAAAAAATATAAGATTACCTATTTTATCAGATTACACCTTTCATCTATGTTGATTATAAACACTAACTTCTAGAAAGAAGAGAAACTTTTTTTTGAAAATGGACAAGAAAAAAAAAGTCTGAGGAATCAGGAACAGATCCAGAATTCCATTCTATTTTTATAATTATTTCCCATAAGAGCTGTCTATCTGATATTTTCGCTGATAGTCTCTGGATTTTAGATATACATTAGAGTGAAAAAGAAAAGACATGTATCATTAAGTTTTCAGGAACAAAAGTATTGATAATAGAATACCCCTTTTTAATGGAAGAACTTTCATATGCATGAATTGACAAAGCAATAAGAATACATTTAACTTATTGTTTTGACATTAACTAATATCTCCTTTACTCATTGTTGCTATTTACCTAATAAAGGAATAATGTTTTACCTTTTTTTATGTTTCCTGTTTGATTGGGAATTAATGTTACATTGATGTGGATTGTTATGCTGTTTTTCCTACCTGGAGAAAAACCAACTGAACCTAACCCAACCCAACCCAACCCAACCCAACCCAAACCAAACCAAACCAAACCAAGTCAACCCAGCTTAACCCAAACCAAACCAAGCCAACCCAACCCAAACCAACCCAACCCAAATCAAACCAAGCCAAGCCAAGCCAACCCAATCCAATCCAACCCAAATCAAACGAAAGCAAGCCAAGCCAAACCAGACCAAACCAAACCAAATCAAAGCTAGCACATGGATAATCAGTTCTATGTAGATATTATCTGGCAAGTTACATGAAATTTTCTAATTAGAATTCAAAACTTGGAAGCTGAATGCTGCATCTGAATTATTCCCCTTCCTCTGATATTTAGGGCAGCGATAGAAATATGTTTATGCAGAAACTCAGCTATGTCTCTTCCAGAATTATCAAGGTCAAAAGTTGGCATCAATACCCCTTTTCCAGCATTTTACAGTTTCTTCATGAATTGCTAAATCATGAGTCTCTAAAATGACTACAACCTTTCTAACTTATAATGAAATTAGAAAATAAAACCTCTTCAGCTAAAGTAATGGCAATTAATTTTGTTTATATGTGCCATACTTAGGTGTTTCCCAATGGATATCTTTATGTAGGCAGAAAAATGGGAAGTTATTTTTTGCTTTTCTCCAGATTTTATGTGTAGAAAGTGGCAAGGGAGATGGCTTGAACTGAAATTATCTGTCTGTTTAAGAAGGATATGTATGTTTAAATTTGCATATATATTTAAATGTATGAACTTGGTACAAGGTCTCCAGGGTCTCACTATGCTGCTTAGACTTATAGTGACACTCCTATTTTCGGCACTGGGATTACAGGTGTACACCAACGTGCCTGGACTCGGTGGCTAGCTCATCATAGGGCTGGCATGGCCTGCGGTACCAGGGATTGAACTTGGGTCTGTGTGCTTTCCAGGCAGGCTCTGAGAGCACTGAACTATCTCCCAGCATGCCATTTGATATTTTACATAGGTGTTTCAGTTACTCTTCTTTCATTGTTAAGACACATACCTGACACCCAAAAGGAAGGGAGGAAAGGTTTATTTAGCTCACAATTAGTGCAGTGTTCAGTCTATACTCATCTGGGCCCAAGGTAGAGTGGCACATGGCAGAGAGCAACCTTTCAAGGTGGTGGCAAAGAGCAAGAGAGAGCAAAATGGAGGACTAGCAACACTGGCAACAGAGAGGAAGTCTGTCTCTCTGTCTCTCTTATGTTCTATTCAGGCTGTTCACCCAGGCTGGGTATAACACTCACACCCATAATTGCAGCACTACTAAGACCCAAAATCCCAATGCATCATGAGTTAATCTCAAACTCTAGAAGTCCCCATGCCAAGACTGCATGAGGCTTTAGGGGGAGAACTAGACACAAACCATAACAAGAGGAAAACAGGCCCATCACCAAGTTGAAAATTTGCTGAGGTATTGAACCTCTTTGCATTAATTTTCTGTTTTTGGAGTAAATGACCAAATAGTATAGTCTTGAATAAATAGTATAGTCTTTGACCAAATAGTAGTCTTTTTTAGTTCAAAAAAGATACAGCTGTCCCTACCTGATGAGTTTTCAGGATTCTACAGGGGTGTAATATGTGTACACCACTCTTTTTTAATTTTTTGTATTTAGTACAGGGTCTACAGAGTCTACAGGGTCTCACTACGTTGATCAGACTCATAGTGACCTGCCTGTGTTCAGCTTCCCAAGAGGTGGGATTATAGGCATGTACAACAATTCCCAGTCTCAATCCCAGTCTCAGCATGCCTCAGGGGGCATCAATGGGTTTTGTCTAAGCAATGTTTTTGTTTGCTGAGATACCTGGCCGGGCCTAACACTACAACTTTAAAAAAATTTTTATTTTATTGAAGTACAAATATCAATGAGACAGTTTTAAGATACCTTGACAAGATGGATTTGATAAATTAATACATTGCAAACTGTTTTCATAATATTTTGGTATCATACAAGGTGCATATATGATATTATACTTACAGACATTATTATAGCATATGTCTCTTATCAGTACATTAAGAGAGTGTAGCTCTTTATGTATCATTTTTTATACCTGAATTATATCAAAGATTCAAAAATTAATACTTTCTACCTTGTTATTTTCCTAGTGGTTGTCCATAGTACTAGAAGCTGACATAATATCCTGTCCAACCACCATTAGTGCAAATCTTGCCTCTTATAGAATTATGTAGAAGCGTGGCATTATCTATACCAACTGTACTGTCCATACACACACATCATGATTCTTCCTTTCTATACCCCTTCCTTTTTCTACACCTGTCAAAGATGGGCACTTCATTGTCATTCAACTAATTTAGGTGGCTGAACTCAATCCAACACAGTCCAGCATTCCACAACAATAGTTATCTGAAGACGTTGTCGACCATAGCCATTTATAGCTCAACTTATTATTATGGCCCCATATTGTATACCCCATTTTTATACTTTTCTGCTGGATGGTTAAGACCTAGATAGAGCAAGACCTATATATCAACTCATGTACTTTTTGTTTCTTATGAGGTCAGTGAAGCCCCCTCAGGGTTTATCTTGTAGTCCTGTACCTTATTCTGTAGAACCTTTGTCTATGTCATCCATGTGGTTGAGTCAAGGCCAATGCTTCACCAGTTTGCTCTCTGTGAGAGCCTGAGAGAAAGTTTTCCTTCCATGTGACTCCCCATGCACACTACAGAACTTCAGTCTTTTTCCTCTGTGGCTCCATAATCTCCTTGTTCAGAAAATTTGGAGCTCAATTGAGTTTCATGATGTTGCAGTACAGGTTCTCCAATGTCCTGAGTCTTCACTGACCTTGAAAGGCTAGGACCAAAATGTTGGCTGGCCTTATGGCTCTTCTATTTCACCAATTTTGATCTGTGAACTTAGGTTGTTAACCATCCAGAAGAAAAGCTGATTAGTATCCCGGAACATATGCCATTCACTTTGCCTTATCTGACTCAATTGTTTTTAGTTGTTGTTGTAGTACATTTCTATATTTGTATTTCTTCCTTTTACTTCTTATACTAGGGAGACTATACGATATTTGCACATGTGTGTCTGGTTTATTTCACTTACAAGTATATGTTCAAGTGGCATCCACTTCAATATAAATGCTTCAAGCTTAACATTCCTAATATCTGAGTAATACTCCATTATATAGAAGTACCACATCTTTTTCAACCATTCCTCATGTGATGGACATCTTGGTTGTTTCCAAGATTTTGCTATCACAAATTGTGCTGCTATAAACATAGGTACACATATATCACTATGATACAATGTTTTCAGTTCCTCAGGGAAAATTCCCAGTAGGGGGATAGCCGGCTTGAATGGGATTTCTAGTCCTACTCTTTTGAGGAGTCTCCACACTGACCTCCACAATGGTTGTACCAGTCTACATTCCCACCAGCATTGGAGAAGTGTTCCCTTTTCCCCACAACCTCTCCAACATTTGTTGGTTGATTTCCTTATGATAGCTATTCTTTCTGGAGTGAGATGGTATCTCAGTGTTGTTTTTATTTGTATTTCAGAGATGACTAGCAATGTGGAGCATTTTTTCATATATTTATTCGCTTCTTTAATTTCATCCTCTGAGAAGTGTGTACTCATCTCAGATGCCCATTTCTGAACTGGGTCTTTAAATTTGAGGGCCCTGTTATATCTTAGTTCTTTATATATTCTAGATAGCAGATCTTTGTCTGATTGCTTATTAATTAGGATTTTTTTTCAAAATTTGTGGGTTGTCTTTTCATTCTGTTGACAATTTCTTTTGACATGCAGAAGCTCCTCAAGAAGAGTTGATCCCCGTTGTTGATTCTTTCAAGTGCTTCCTGTGTGAATATATGTTTGTTCATGAACTGTTGTACACCACTCTTGCTGGTTGTTGTTGTAGGCCATGTCTGAGCAGACCAGTGTCAAAGCAGTGGTGAAGAATCAAAATGTACAGAGCCTCAGGGTGTTGGGAGCCGTGCAAGCAGCAGCTCGGGATCCCTGGGTAACAATGTAACAGCTTGGCGCTCCTTGTGGGTTCCGCCTTGGTATGTTCGGAATAACAGGAAGTAGAGTGTGGCCCTGCCCTGTCTGTCGATCCGGACAGAATGAGGGGGCTGCCTGGCAACAGAGCGGGATTGGCTGTATGCTAATATGTGACTGCTGATGATTGGCTTAGCTATATCATATAAGCTGTTGTACTTCCGCAATAAAGTGAGGTCTCCCCTTCTACAAAGAAGGCAAGGTGTGTCTGAGTTTTCCTTTCTGCGCCCGACATCAGGGAGTACAGGTTTGGCCAGAAAGTGTAACATTATTCATTTGTATTTGCAAATGCTACTATTAGTATGGATCATGTTTCTTCATTTGTGATTTGCTGAGGATGTGCAAGTATAAGCTAACATGGAAACCTATGTGTGAAAACAAGCTTGTTACTAAAGACATAACAAGAGGAAAATGTAGAGAGTTGCTGAAGCTCTGCTGGTATGCTGCATTCCTACTGGTTTCTGTCCTTAGACATTCTCCTGTCCCTCGATTTTGGCAGGGACACAACCCCTCCATTTGTAGGCCATGTCAATTGAGGGCTTGACCTCTCCCTGTTGGTCAAAGGCATGCAGGCAGAGCACATTGTCTGTCTGGTCACAATGATTTGTTAACAAGTCAGGCCAATGCAACTTGATTTTCGGGCTCTATTGGAGCCATTAGTAAGGCAGGCTTTCTCACTCTGCTAGAATTTGTGATGGTCATCTGCATGTGGCAGTCTATAGCTACTGGTTTGTGCAACTTCCATGAGTCAGAATCTGAAGAGAAGAGGTCTGCGACATATGTTTGCAACTCCTGTCTTAACTGTCCCTAAAGTTCCACCCAGACTTCACTTGTACAGGCTGATATAGCCTATTTCTTAAACATCCAGCGTATGATGGACTAACAGCAGGCAGATTTCTGATAAAAATGGAGCATGGTGGGTGGAAGTGATCTCCATTTCTTTATTTCTTTCAGATGTAATTCAAGAGTTAAGTGAGTAGGCTTTCTGAAACCTGTTCATCTTGAGCTGAATGTCTTCAGTTCTATCACATAGTTATCATTTGTTAATACTTGCATTTCTGACCCTATGTTTTAAAGTCAGGAAACTTCCTGCCCTACCCATACATTCTTGGAACTGATCAGCAGCAGTTGGTTATTGTTGGAGAATCAGCTAAGTAAAAGGCAATGCACTGGCAGCTTTCCAATTTTTTGTGCCAAGTTGTTATTTATTAATTTATTATTTCTTTATTTGGTACAGGAACTGTGCGGCTGAGACTCATAGTGATTCTCCTGTCTCAGTTTCCCCAGTGCTGGGATTACAGGCATGTGTACAGCCCACACAGGGATTTGGGGCTGGCAAAGCATACATTATTTGGGACCAAACCCTGGTCCTTGCACTTTCCAGGAAGGTGCTTAGACCACTGAGCTTTCTCCCCAGCCAGGGTTTGAATATTGTGCTTGCCAGGCAAATGTTTATGCCATTGAACCTCATCTCAGCCCTTACCATGTATTTTTAATTCTAATCTATTCTTCTGTACATTTCTTCCCTAGTGGCCTGCATTTTCCAATCTCTCTCTTTGGAAATTTTTAACTTTTAAAATTCATCCTAGAATATTTTAAGATCTCCTGTGTTGCCAGAACTACCTGAGACATGGAGGCTACACTAAGCAACCAAACACACCTTCAAAGATTTGATAATCCACTGCATGAGAGGACAAAGACCAATCACAATCTAGTACTGTTTGTTTGTTTTGTATTTAATACAGGGACATCAGGGCCCTGCTACAAATCGAACTTATGGTGATCCTCTGTTTTCAGCCTCCTAAAAGCTGGGATTATAGGCATGTGCCACCATACCCAGTCTCAATCGTCATCTCAGTGTGCCCTGCAGGCAGGGACAGCACAGCACACTGGATATCTAAACCTGGTCCCTGCATCTGCCTAAGCTGGTGCTTTAATCCACTGGGCTATCTGGCCAGCTCTTCTAGTGTTATTTGTTCACCACTGCATACGGAGAGGCTGCTGGGTCAGATGTAGTTAGATATCAGCTGATTCCATGAGCTCACTGGAGACTTCCTTGGGGAGATGACTTGCAGCTGGAAGCTGAAGTAGGAGCAGACTTTAAGCTGCTCCAGGAGGGCAGGGAGTGGCCTGGGCAGGTGGTGCACTACTCTAATTACAGAGGAGTGAGTGCTTCTAGCAGCGAAACCAGCTCTAGCTGCCCACCAGGAAGTTTCTCTTATGCCTTACTGTTCCTGTGACGTGTTCCTCTCCTTTCCATTCTCTTGCTCAGTAGAGATTGTCCAGCTGCAGTTCACATTCCCTTTTTCAGCCCATCCTGCTGTGTAGACCCCACAAATCTCACCATGAAGGCCTGCGTGTGGAAACGTCTTCTCTACTGCAAAGTCTCTGGAAGGCAGGAAGGACAACAGCTACCAGATTTGGAGGCCACAGTGTTTTTGGCCCCCTATTGAGAACTTTCTCTGCCATGTAGGCAATATTATCTCCACCTCAGGCTGAGTAAGTTAAGGCTTAGAGACTGGTCAAAATGTCTTCAAGATAGTGAGAGAAAACCTACAGTTGATTTCCTCCCATTCTCTGAACCATGAGATCATTCCAACACCTCACGTCCAACAGCACCTTTTCTTAGCATCTGGCTCTAATGACCACTTTAGAAAATGGAAAAAAGAAAGTATGATGGTTTCTGTACTGGAGCTAGGGGACAGCAGCATGGGCTATTGTTCTGGGGCTTTGGCTTATCAGCGGCAAGCAGAGGGGAAGACAAAGGACATGTTGTATGGAAGGATGGAATAGCGACTCAGAGATGAGTTATAGCCCATCAGGCTGGTCTCACCCACTGGTGTTCAAGAGTGAGACCTGTTTGTTTCTACTTCAAATGCAGAATTGGTCCAATATTTATCATCTAATCTAGAAATTTCCATTCCCATGATAGGATGAGTTCAGTTCTTTCGCTGGATGCCTAGTATTTCTCTAAGCTTGAGCCACAGTACACTCATAAATAATAAAACAACATGGTCATAGAAAGCACATTTTAGATAACTATCTTACTAACTATAGGCTTTTATATCATTAATGGGGTGATTGATGTTTTGACATAACTAATGCCGTGTGCTATTAGTACATGTACTGTAATGCACTTACGGCTATAAATCCTTTCCTTCTGTCTGCACAGTTTCATTAAAGGTTCGTGGGCCTGAAAGGATCAATGAAAAAGTAAAGTAATAGAAAACAAATAAGTTAAAGCAATAAAGATAATGAAGAAACAGTAACAGGATCCCTTGAACACCAGCTTTCCTGCACATCAGACATTGCCATTAGGAAGAGTACAAAATATCAACGATTTTTTGACATTGCAAAGGCACAAAACTCTTATCTGTTTTGTTAGGTGGAACAAAGAGTAGCGTGTAGGGTGGTGGTAGCTTCAGAGAAATAGAAATGAGGATCACAGTTGGCGAGAAGTGTCACTGTCACAGCAGTTCTGGTTGCAGAATGTCCTTTGATTCTAGGGGCAATTTATTCTGAATGTTCACTTTCAATCCTGAGTGAAGCCAACTCTGATGTGAAGTAAAAGATGTTTCAGATATTGATTAGAGGCAGCTACTCTTCCAGAGAAGCCAATGTTACTGAGGCTAATTTATTGCTGATGTACAATCCAAAGGCCTGTTCCTCATCAGCGGGTGGCTCCACTCCAAGCCCTTTCCCACTCGGCCTCTCCATCTTCCATGGAAGGCACCCAAGGCCACCACACTCAAGTGCATTCTTCCAAGGGCAGAAGAAAGAATGGAGAAGCTGGCTCACAGTGAAGGGTCCCCCAAGTTCTGCTGTCCAGGCTGGAGATGTAGGTCTTGCTTGGCCATAGCCCCCCACACCAAGAGTCCCACATCTATAAAAGCTTGGTGAAGAGTTAGCTAAAATAAGAGCCAACTGGGCCCCACCTTCTTGCCTCCCTGTGGTCCACAATTTACTTGCTGTTAATTTTTTACCTGCAGCAATGGAACCTTACAGATTCTCCAAACTCAGTAAACTTTCAGAGCCAGAGCTTGTTTATGAGCTGATTGATAGATATGTACATACATACATACATACATACATACATACATGCACACATACCTACATACATGAACATTCACAAAGCTTACTATAGAGAAACCACCTAGATAATTTGGATACCTAAGGATTTTTCCCACCCTTTCATGTTAGCTTAATTAGCCTGTAGAATAAGGCAGGAATTCTAAGTATTCCATATAATGATTTTATCTGTGCTGGTCACCTGAAAAGTACCTTAGTACTGAGTTCTTTGGCTCCTAGTTTGTAAACAGAAGGCCATACTATTGTAGTGCTTAACTTTCTGTCAGGTCATCTATTATTTGTACATATTTTAAAACTGACTAAAAGTTGCTTCCACAAGGACACTGAAGTGCAGAGTGAAAGCAACAGAGGTTGATCCTGGCCATCCAGATTTTATTTGAGGCATGCTCAGACCCCATTGGAATGCGCATCACAGTCACTTCCACTCAGATGTCAGGAAAGATAAGCACTAGGCTCAAGTACTGTCCTCGACGCTGCTGTGGCTTGCATCTAAGTCTCCCCCACACACACTGTGCCTCATGAGATCATAGGTGGGGACTTTCCAAAGTGGTTGGAAGAGTGTGTGATGTTGGGAGTGATGTACAATACAGTGCTGGGCTCAAGGGTAACTAAGGTTAAGGCTGTGAATGCTCCCTGCTCAAGGTGGCCTGGATAGAACAGAAGGTACAGAAGCAGTGTGGCTGTCCTGTATCGCTTTGCTACATTTTGCTACCCACTCCCCCATGAAGAGTTTGTCTTCTCTGATGCATGTTTCCTACATCACCCTACCTTGGAGCAGCCCAATAGCAGACTAAAGCCTCTGCATTCTGTGAGTTAAATGAACCCTTTCTCCTTTAACTTTGGGTGTGAGTATTCTGAGTCAGCAATGAGAAAAGTAACTAACACAGTGGTTAAGAGAAAAATTACTCTCATGTATCCCTCATTTTCATGCTTAGAGGAAACTTCATCCCCAAAATGGAATCACTATAGAATAGTAGAGAATCGTTTGCTTGCAAAGCAGAACTGGTGTTCTCTATTTTCCCCAAAGTAAAACATTTCCAAATTCATAAGATGTTCGCTTCACCTTAGAGGTCTTTGATGGCAATTATTTTATTTAAGTAAATATTTTAAAGCCTCATAATACACACTCTGCCTTTCAGAAGACAGACTTAAAAAAAAGATTTTCTCTGCTTCTCTATCAGTATAATTAGCAGGAGAGTGAGATGACTGATGTTCTATTTGGCCCTCCTGCTGAGCATTAACTCTTTATCATATGGAATGTTCATATAGTCAGGTCTTAAAAACTGTTTAATGGAAAAACACCTAGAAAATGGAATGAAAGCAGTTCTAACATGCAGCCCTCTGAAGTGAGGAAAGGCTCTACTTTATTTACATTGGGCATTTCTACCTTGCTAATATCAAATGCATTTTGATCTCAATGAAAAGGTACGGGGTTATTTTCGATAGACACATTTATGCTTTCAAATATCCATTTAAAACTTTGGGCATGGAAATCCCAACATGAACACACTATGTGTTGTAAGCCAAGAGAATACTGATTTCCTTTGATGGTTAAAGGCTTCTGTATGGTAAATCTTCATTATTTTGAACTAATGACAGAAAGTGTTAGTATACCAAGATCTAAATGATAGAATAGTTAAGTAAATTGCAGTTTTAAGTGATTTTTGTATTTACTTGAAAGATTAGGTAATCAGCTATGGTATTTAGTAGTATATAAACATAAATAGTTTGCCTGATTTTCCTCTTATTCAATCATATTTATCATGAAATAATTTAATGATTCAAGGATTCCAGGGCATAAATATTAGTACTTATGCTGTTTGAATTATCTCAATTTTACATTTAGTTCTATCTGAACTTTTAGGTTCTGTTCAGAGTAAAGTCCAGCCTGGATTTAATGTGTCCGTTTCCTTTTAATTATGACACTGTGGTTGTCAGTTTTTTCAACACCAGGTCAATTCCTGTCCTCTGCCTGGGGTTCCTTGTGCCTCAGTGATGAACACATTGTGCATAGGCTCTGAATAGAAGCAGGCATTTCCTCTGTTGTTGTTATAGGGTGTGTGAACAGAAGCATTAGAGGGAAGAAGATTAGGAGAAAGGAGACATTATGACAGAGCATGCCACTCATGACCCGTGGACCAAGAGAGGGGGAGTGGAAAACAAAGAAAAAAGCCATCTGAAAATAACCAAAATTCAACAGCTCTTAAAACAGAAGGGAAAGTGTCCCTTTTCATTAGGGAAAGGTGTCTTTTGTATCAACGAAGAGCCACAAGGCTTACAAGGCTCTTTCTTCCTTCCTTCCTTCCTTCCTTCCTTCCTTCCTTCCTTCCTTCCTTCCTTCCTTCCTTCCTTCCTTCCTTCCTTCCTTCTTTTCCTTTCTTTTTTTTCTGGCACCAGCAATTGAACTTGGCACCTAGTGTTGCTAGGTAGCCACTAAGCTATGCCACTAAGCTATGTCCTGGGCCCTCCAAGGCTACTGTTGAAGTGAAACCCCACTGCTCTTCTCACCACCATCTAGCCCATCTCTGTCTCTGTCTCTCTCTCTCTGAATGCCTTTATGCTGCCGGTGTTGATGGGACGACACGGTGGTTTGGCGGAAACTGGATGAAATATGAATCAAAATGCTTAGTGGCTTCTGCTTGCCATGGTTCAGAGGTTTTCATTTTCAGGTGGATATTTATCTTGTTGAAATATTGACTTTATTGTGGTGAGCTGAAATAGTTCCCTCTGCTGCCAGTTAGAGCCTATGGTAAGAGTAGCGCTATCCTTTCAATGAAAATAGCTGTAGAAGTTTACTTTCTGAGCACTGTCTTATTGATCACTCAGATATTCCCATGGAAAACAGATCAACATAAACAACCAAACAAAAATGTCAAAAAATTCTTATGGCATAGATACATACACTGTAGTTTGATTGTACTTCAAGAACAGCTGTTAAATTAAAAAAAACTCAAAGGTCTCAAACTTCTCAAATGTCCATTTTCTTCTTCTTCTTCTTCTTCTTCTTCTTCTTCTTCTTCTTCTTCTTCTTCTTCTTCTTCTTCTTCTTCTTCTTCTT
>PVKA01049355.1:0-13317 GCA_004027165.1 Ctenomys sociabilis | reverse complement strand
TTTCTGTCCTTTGACTTTAAGCCTATGGATGTCTTTTTGAGTTAAGTGTGTTTCTTGTATACAGCATATTGTTGGATTTTGTTTCCTAATCCACTGTGCCAGGCAGTTTCTCTTAATTGGTGAATTGAGTCCATTTACATTGATGGTTATAATTAAAATGTCTTGAATTATAATTGTCATGTTATTTACCTGTTATTGTTTATTCCTTTTTGTCCTGTGTTTAAATGTTTCCCCTATTTAGTGGGTTACTTCTGTTCTTGTTCGTGGAGCCTAATCTTTGTGGTCCCTCTCTAGAACATCTTTCAGTAGCCTGTGTAGGGATGGCTTTCTCATCATGAAATTCTTTAGTTGCTCTTTGTTATGGAAATATTTCACTTCTCCATCAAACTTGAAAGACAGTTTTGCAGGGTATAGAAGTCTGGGTTGGAATTTGTTTTCATAGGGGACTTGAAGTACTTTGTCCCATGTTCTCCTTGCCTTCATGTTTCCTATAGAGAAATTAGCTGTTATTCTGATGGGTTTTCCTTTGAATGTGATCTGCTTCTTTTCTCTGGAACCTTTCAGTATATTATTCTTGTGCTGCATTTCTGGGATCTTGACTGTTATATGTCTTAGTGTGTTTTTAGTTGAGTTGTTATCTGCATTCTGTGTGCTTATCTTACCTGAATGTTAGATTGCTTCTTTGTATTTAGGAAGTTTTCTGCTATTACTTTTGCTCATATTCTTTTTATATCATTAGTGTTGACTCCTTGTTTCTCATTGATGCCTCTTAGTCTCACATTGTTCTTCTTGGCATTGTCTTTCAGGTGATGGATTATTTTTTCTTACATCCTAGTTCTTTTTAACATATTCTTTCTCACCTTTTCACTAGCTTCACCAGTATCTTCAAGACCTCGAGCTCTGTCTTCACTTTCATTCAGTTTTGTAGACTCTTGATTGTGATTTATGTTCTTCTATATCTCGTTGACTTTGCTTCATGTGATCTATTTCTTTCTTTTATTGCTCACTCAAGGAATCTGTCATATTTCTAATCTCCTCTATTTTTTGTCATGTCTTCTTTAGGGGTAGTTATTGATTCTTTTACTGCAGAGCTTTTTTCCATATTGGGTTTCCTCCACATATTTCCATATTTGATTATTTACTTCAGATGCTATGATTTCAAAGATTCCTTTTTTTTTTATTTCAGAAATTATTTCTGCTCTGAGTTCCTCTTTACCTTGCTACTATTGTTTCTTTGCTTGTGCTGCTATTAATTCATATATTTCATGTGAACTGGTGTTGTCTGCACTTGTTCTGAATGGGCATTGGGTTTCCCCCATCAGTTTCTGGATTTGTTTCTTTACTTCAAATGCTATGTATTCAAAAAATTTCTTTTTTTATTTCAGGCATAAATTCTGATCTGAGTTCCTCTATACCTTTCTGCTGTTGTTTCTTTGCTTCTCACTCTTTTAATTCATTCATTTCAGCTGAGCTAGTGTCCTCTGCAGTGGGATTGGTGAGCTAGAAGCATGAGATTGCATTTTGCTCCTAATATTTGTCATTTTATGTAGTACTGACCTCTAGCCTTCGGTGTAGAGCTTTGGTGCACTTATAACTTTAGCACATAATTATAATTTGCATTTTGATCTATTAAGTTTGCTTTAATCTATTTATTCCTGGCTTGGATCTAGCTGTTTTGTTCAGCTCCTTTTTGCTGTTGTGCTGCAGCCCTTCTGGCACAATTGTAAGCCTGTGTTTCCCCTCTGTTGTGCCTCTTGTCCAGGGAGCACCGGGAAGTGCCGAAGCTCTCCCACACACTCACTGCTCTGTACTGGCCTGGATCAGGGGCTGGTAGAATCACAATAATTCTCACTGGCTTAGTAGGCTTGGAGGCAGGTGCTCCAGGGAGTTTCAAGGATGTGGGGGTGCAGTAGAGAGTCTCACTCATGCGGGTGCCTGAGTTCTGCTCTCTGGGTCTCTCACCAGTGGCGCAGGGCTACTGGAAGTTCTCCCCCACACTCACCGGGCCAGGCTGGGGTGGATCAGAGCATGAGAGTCTCAGAAGTTCTCACTCACTCAGTGGGCTTGATGGCAGGGGCTCCGGGGAGTTTCAGGGCTCACGAGGTGGGGGCAAGTAGAGAGTCTCACCCACGTGGGTCCCTAAGTTTTGCTCTCTGGGTCTCTTGCTGGCAGCATGGAGAAACCTGAAACAAACCTTAAAAAAAATAATTGCAACATTTTTCCTAGTTATATTGTTTTTTTATTATTTTTTTCCTAGTTATTTTGGCATGAGCATTTGCCAGCTACAAACTACTTCATCAAAGCAGAAAAATCTCCTTCTATTCATTTTTTGGTTCATTCTTAAATGTAGATAACTGTGTACAAAATATTTTAGGGATACATTGAATTACACATTTTTTCTTTTTCCTTTTTCCAAGGCATATATTATATCTCTTGATTGTGCTTAAGCACACTTGTTAAATTTTGAAACTATTTAATCATAAACTGGAGAATCACAATTCACCGATTTTTTTAAGCAGCCCAACTTGACTAAAAATAATGTCTTTTTATAGTATGTAATTGTTTTCCTTGGGTTATGGTTGCCTCCACCCATGAATAAAACTATTATGTGTTCTGAATAACTAAAAAGATCTGTTGCTTATGATTTTGGATTTATTTGTTGGACATATTGAATGAAATATTCAGTCAGTGAATGACGTATGGCATTTCTTCACTGCAAAATGAAAATATGGCTTTTCTTGGTACGCAGGCATTGTTTTTCAACCAATTTTATAAGCTACACAGGATGAGTGAATTCAAGAATTGTTTGTTTAAGATTTATAAGTCATACATTTAATGATTGTCTTCTGCTACAAGGTAATTCTGGACTCACGGATAATAAATATTTATGAAGTAGAAAACCTTCCAGTATTCTACTTTGAATAGCTATACACCAGCTAGATCTCTCCGTGAAATTTTTATCTATGTTAGTTTGATATTGTCCAGCCTGCAACATTTTTATTGTGCTTAACTGGCTGAATTTTATGTCAAACTGTCAACAAGAGTTGGTATATGAGAAACAAACACCACTGTGACATATAACTAATTAATGTAAGCATATATAATACTATTATTATCATTATTATTATGCATGACATAAGATTTTTGTGTATTAATACATCATAGAGAATATTGCATAAGATTATTCTTATAAAATATATATATATATATATATATATATATATATATATATATATATATATATTTGCATGTTTAAATGACTAAATACAAAACTAAGAGACAGGGAAGCAAATGTAAAATAGCATGAAATGGTATTTTATACAAATAAATATGTATTGGTTAATAATCACTGACTAACCACTTCTCTTTGATTTTGAGTATAGCTCTGCCAAATAACTAACAATGTTGGGCAACACCAGAGCACAACAATAATGATAAAGCTGGGATTTCATTTACAGTTTGAACACATTGAGAGTAAATGATTTGCTTGCAAATACTTTACATCTATCTCATATAGTCCTAACAACAGATCATATATGTACAATTTAATGCCTCGAGAGATTTCCAGAAAAATTAGAAGCAATTCAAGACAACAACAACAAGTGACTTTATGAGTGCTTCATTAGAAAACAAATAATCTGAATCTTTTTTCTTTGGTTTCTTTTCCTCCTGACTTTTCCAAAGAAGTGTCACTCAAGCTGTGGCGACTATATTATGTCAATTTTGCCATACAACATTTCTCGTATTTCCTTTCTCTCTATATAAATTCAGTCCTTGAGGAAACTGGTGTGACATCTGGAAATTTTAAGTAAATTATTGGCTTATTTCTTTAATAATCTGAATTTCAAAGCAGGGCCAATATTTGTAGTTTATGAAAATTTTCAGGTTGGTGCTGAATCTTCTACTGCGGTGAGAAAGCAGGTGAGCCCTTAATTTTTTATTTGGTAGGTTACGAATTGTTACTCCAGTTTTTGCACAAGGTGTTTACAGGAAGTGGGAATAAGGTATCCCACTTGTAACATATGTTATTCCATCAATGAAAGTAGAATCAACAAACGGGACGTATACATTCTTTGTTCTTTTATGCCCCATTTGCCCCTGTGGGTTCCTGTTTTTGTCGTAAGTTTTACTGTGTCTTCAAGGATTCCTATATTTCTTTATTCATCCCAAATTTATTACCAATATTTTTCTAGCCCCATTTTCAAGACTAACATCAAATGCAGCAGGAAGAGTTTAACATAGGCCTCCAAACCAGATTTGAAAAGAACGTAAGGCTTAATTCCCTTACCAAATCCACTCTTCTGTATCATTCATATAGTTCTTGTTATTTTATCAAAACCTGAGGGCCAGGGATATGACTCAGTAGAATAAGCACTTCATTGGCAAGCGCAAGAGCCTGAATTGAATCCCTGGTCACAAAAGAGAGAGGGAGAGAGAGAGAGAGAGAGAGAGAGAGAGAGAGAGAGAGAGAGAGAGAAGAAAGATACCTGACTCCTACAGAATTTGATAGCATAAGTGGTTTGCCTAGTGAATCCTGACCTTGGTGATCACTTATCTGAATTAAATACTATAGAAGACAGTTCTTTGGTTGGCCATGTAATTGCTGGTACAGAGCACAGAGGCAAAAATGTAGAGTGCAGAGGGTCAGTTGATTATTCCTAAATATGCTGGAGACTTGAAAAAAGAAGGTGATGAACTTAGTTCTTCAAAGTTTCAATTCAAATCTTGTCCAAAAAAGAAAGTGAAAAGCTTTGATGACCTCCTAAAATGAAACATTTATCTCTTCTGCCCATAAATTTCATATTTTTATAAATTAAATCTAAAGATTATCCCACAAGCAAATAAAGCATCATGCACATTCCATTTCTAGATTGTTTTTCTTTATTAAAGTGCAGGCATTGTCATGGAAGAACAAGAATCCTCAAAATGGTACTTGTGCTTTTTAAGCATTTTCTATTGAACTGAAGATTTCGAAACCATAATTTTTCTGATATGCTTTTAACATTAAAATAGATTTTCTTCTCCTCTGAGATTAGTCTCTTCTAGTTCAACCAACCTGTAATAGCCTCTCTAAAGTATTAGACTTGTCCAATACTCATATTAATACAGACTCCACTACTCCTAATTGCTTCTGAAACTATGATTCAAGTCTCTGCAGGACCTAAAGGGCAAGCACAAAATTATGAGAAAAGTAGTGAAACATATCTCAAAAATGTAGGATTTTTTTCATGTTAGCATGAAAAAAAAATTGGAAAACATGTGTGACAATAAACCATAATAATAGTGGAACAGAGTAGAATGGATATGATGTTTGTTATATGTTCGATTTCTTTAGGTCACTGCATTAAAATGGATCCTATATGCACTCATGAAGGGCTGAGACTTTTTGAAGAATATGCAAAGATAATGGGAGCATAGTCCTCAAAAGTAGCTTACATCTGTACTATAACTTTCTTAGTTTTATACAAGATAGTATTTAAGAATTAAAATTTTTGCAATAGTAAAATAAATTCATCACATAAAATATGCTTGAAGTTAATTCAATGTCATAAAAACTGCACCCTTTGAAGTAGAACAGGGGATTCACTTCCATCAGCATCGTAAGACACACATGTATGGGAGAAGTTTCAGCACTTTTAAGAGCTCTTGGCATTTGCCCTTCGCCAGCAGGAGTTAGCAAAGCTGCGAGTTCTTCTCTGTAAGCTGGCGGGGGCCAGGGCTGCTGCATTTCACAGACAGACACAGCCGCAGGAGTACGGCTCACTTCACTGTGGCAGATCCACAGCCAGTCAAAAGTTCCTCCCACTGGGCGTGGTCATTCAGTTTCTCTAAATCCTGAGCCCTGTGCTGTGTGTGTGTGTGTGTGTGTGTGTGTGTGTGTCTGTCTGTCTGTCTGTCTGTCTGTCTGTGCTTGTGACTCTGTGTTTGTGTGTGTGTGCCTGTGTCCCATTGTGAATGACACCACCATTTGTAAGTGAGTCTTCTTATTAAGATCTGAATTAGTGAGAGACCAACATAGTTTCCACTCATAAACCCTGACCCAGCTCTGGGATTCCAACTTTCTCCTGCTCTTCCTCATTTCATGTCCATCATCCCCTGCCACCTTTTGTATACACTTGCCTATAATCCTGAAACACATAATACTGATGCAGAAAACCAGTATCAAACCAAATTGAAGACTCTGCATGGAGGAGCTAGAAAGCAACTTTTATTTTCCTACTGAGCTAGGGAACCCAGATATTCAAGTGACCAGCCAAGATTCATGTTTGAGTTCAGTTTAAATATCGTTTGCAAGTGGCAAGTATAAAGCTGTTAGTAGGTTGCTACATGATTGGTTATAAGGAATGCAAGAACTATATCATATATTGTCAGGCAGAATTGCAGAGGAACATTCTGGGAGGGGTAACTGAGAAAAGTAGGTAACGCTGAGAGTTTTCGACTGGGCTGGTCTTCTCCAAACATTATATCCTTGAAGCAAGGTTGAATCACTGTATTTCTGAAACACAAGCCAGACATAGTCAGTCTAATCCTACACATTGTTAGGAGAGAAGAAGATCATCAAGAGCTAAGAGAGTCAAGATTCACTGGGTAGTCCGTTAGCTATGTGACTTTAATTGAATTCTAACCTTCACCATAATATGCCTACAATCTGGAGTTCTATAAATGTGCCCTTACAATACAGTTGGCTCTAGGTATTGGTATAATAATGGTAAGTATAGCTGTCATCAACTAGCTTGCTAGAAATTGTGACTATTCACAGGAACCCTGATATACTGGATAAATGGCACCAGATGACACCAAACACACTAAGCCCTATATAATGTTGGGATCACTTAACCACTTTTCTTCCCCTACTCAATCAGTAGAAAGCTTCTTTCACAGACTTACCCAATTCAGTTAATTAAAATGAGTAATCTGCACACACATTCTGAAGCACAATTCCTGTCTTATGGGTTTATTTCACTATATTACATTAATCTCCTTCACTAGACATAGCAGCTACAATCCTAAAAACTGCTTCAGATATTAAATAATTTTAGTCAAAACCATATGATGTAGGGGTCATCTGTTGCTCTACTCTCTAGCAAATTTTGGGACCTTTCTCTTTTCCTAACTCATGATTTACCCTGGGAAAAAAACATTTCTCAGAGGTGAAAATGAGCTGGAATCAAAGCATTTGTGGCCAAAAAAAGATCATAGTCTTTCTGAGTAGTTTCTACATCCTTCCAAAGACACAGTCATTGAAATTTTTGGTGACTGTTACTTACAATACATATATTATTGTTAGCAACACTACTATATATTATGTGTATGCAGTATATAGATATATGTTATTTTTAACATAATGTGTATATAATATATATTCATTCTTTTGTCAAATATATGTAGTACATTTTTTCTGAAATATATATACATTTTTTCAGAAAAGAATGAATACATATATATATAGTTCATAAAAATGAATTATAACTTATTTTTAGCATCTCATTATGACTATATGTCTAGCATTGAAATGTGCAAGAAACCATGTGGTTTATGCAACCAGCAAGCCCCCGATCTGGCTATGATATGATTAAATCACATAGCTGGTCTTTCTGCTGACATGATGTCAATAGAAATATATCATTTTACTTAAGAATTGGTTTTCCCCATCTGATTTATCTAGATGAAGGACTTATTTTGACAATGCATAAATTACAAGTGAGACAATTATATAATTTGAGAGACTAGACAAGACAAATTGCATCTGGATGAGGCAATAAAGGAAACTTGAGAGATGTTTTGTCTTTCAGCGTATTTAACCAAGAAAGATTATTTTAAGCAAGATGCAAATTACTTGTTGCAGTTGGCACTTTTTACAGAGAAAAATAAAATCAGCCAGAAAATGTAGAAATATAAAAATTTAGACGAGATAAAGAACTTCGTACACTGGATTTTATACCTTTGATTTAGAATACTTGTAAAATATTAATTCCCATTAAAATAAATGTCACAAAATAAGAATTTGGATGACTTTTGAAGTATTAAATGTTATTATTATAAATGTGTAAATTTTGTTCTTATTTTCATTTTAATTATTTTGATACAAGGTCTCACTGTGAGAGTTGGACTCATACTGATCCTCCTATTTCAGCCTCTCTAGTGCCACCTGGTGTGGGGTGCACCACCACACCAGGTGGGGCCAGCGTGGCACGCAGTATCAGGGATCAAACTCAGGACCTTGCACTTGCCAGAAAGGTGCTTATGCTGCTGATCCATCTCCCACACCATAAATGTGTAAATTCTTGATATGTGTTTTCTCTTTTGTAAACTTTTGTTTGTCTGTTAATCAGCTGCTCAATGATAGGATGAAGTACCGAAGGTGCAGAGCAAAGATTGACTCTGGTTTCATTTTGCTGGGCTCAGCTGGCAGCAGGGCTGAAAGTTGGAGCAGAGCTGGTGAGTTTGTGGCCACGCCAGAAGACGGCATGGAGACACCTCCAGAGGAATAGTGGTAGGTGACGAGATATGCGGTTTCCTAATTCCCTGGGTGATTTGCAAGCCAATCACACTGGCAGTAAAGCTTAACAAGTACAATTTATATAAGTGTCTTCATAAGTAAGGGAAATTCATAAAATGCATGCCTTAAAAATGCTTACTCTTAATAAAGATTCACAGGCAAACTTAAACATAGTTAATAATCCCTGTTAAAAACACCATTTCACTAAGTGCAAGGAATGTACAATCTAATGAAGTGCTTCATACACAGCAATGTTTGTTTTCAAATTCTAAGGAAATCAGGCTTTCCTCTGTGTGTGTGTGTGTGTCTGTGTGTCTTTGTGAGACAGAGAGAGGGGAGGGAGAGAGAGTGTGAATTGTGTGTGTGCATATCTGATCCAACTATATTCTTGTATTCTGCAACTAGAAGCAATTTCCCTGAAAGTTTCTGTCCATAAAATAAAAATAAAAATACATTTTCTACTAGATTTTAAAATAAATGCAATATTGTATTTGAAATTATATATATTCATTTCAATGAAAAGATGTGCAATGAGCAATATATTTGTTAAATGGTATCTTCTGTGCAGGAAAGAAAAAACTATTTTTTATAGAAATAATAAAAAAGTTCTTTTCATTTTATTTTTCTTCTATGTATGGCAAGTTTAACATACTTCACTCATTCACTGAGGAAAACATTTTAGACAATTTTGAAATTATGTTACAAAATATTACAAAACATAGGACAAATAATTTAAGCACAGCTTTATCATATAATTCAACAAGAACAGAAGTCACTTAAATACAATGACAGTTTTGCATTAATATTAAATGAATTCCTGACAATAATTTTTATTGCCATGGATGATGGTAAATTATCAATTTGAAGGACTCTTTTTATTGAACATTATTATTCAGATTTACCAGGTGTCTTTAAAGACATTACCAAATAACTTGTTCAGCTTCAGCATTATAAATAATGGAGACAGGGTAGATCTCAGCCAAGGTAGTAAAAATAAATAAATAGTGCACACAGAATACCTAACAAGGTAATATGTCCATAAAATCTATCAACTTTCCAAAGGCAATGGAAAATCTCTATTGTCAGCATGATATTATCTTTTATGTCTATACATGGTTACAATATTTCATTAAAAATAGATGAAAACACATCTGTTTGTGCTTATTTGATAGTTAAGTTAGAGCTAATGGGCTAAAACATTTTTTTTAAATAAACAGTGTTAAAATAGACAAATTGGTGACATACAAATAGAAAAATATATTATTGTCCTCTGCTCTTGATCATAAAAATGGATTTCATCCTTCTGACAAAAAACATCTTTCAAGAATACTTTATAGTCAAAAGGACTTCCAGTAGCAGCAGGCCTCTTACATTCATGTCTCTCTGTTTCAGCATGAGGAGAAATAGATCTGACTTCCTGCCATCATCTACAGACATACCAAAACCTTTGAAAATGGAAGTGTGAACATATGCATGCCTTAGGAAAATTTGTGAAAAATAAAAATAAATTGACTCAAGAAAGGTTAAAAGAGTGCTTCTAAAACCAAAAAGAAAACGTAGATAAGTTTTAACAATTAGTCATTAAATAGAAGAGATCCTTCGAGATATTTGTTGGTCCTCTCCTCCAGAGTAGAGGGTAATTAACTCACAGCTGTAAGCGCAGATGGATATAAACGACTGTTCAGTCCAGCTGAGGACTCACTGAGTCTGTGTTTCTCCAGTAAGCTCACTCGTTTCTTGTCCTTACCTCCACTATTAGATGCAACTTCAGCCCTCCCCCCAATTCCCAGAATAATTTTTACATCTCCCATTCACTTGTGAATTAATCATGCATGGCAAGATGGCATTTATTTAAATCAAGGCATACTAATTTAATTTGCTTGTGTGCTTTCCTTCACCAAGTAGATATTAAGCTTCCAGATGGCATGGAGTTGTCTTTTTTCCCTTTATGTTAGGGTACGATGCCATATACTTATTTGTTTAAATTTCCTCTGCAGCATTCTATTATATAGGCACATTAATATCTTCTTTATTCAATTATTCTTTTTTTTTCTTGCGGCTGGCTCAGCCCATCCTGGGGGTGGGACCAGCGTGGCATGTGGTGCCACAAATTGAACCACGATCCCTGAGCTTTGCCTAAGCACTTTAGACCATTGAGCTATTTCACCATTCCCTCAATTATTCTTAAAAGCCTATGGGCAGTATAATTTGCAATTAATTTCTACTTCAACATTCTTAATAATTACTAATTTGTCTTCATTTTAATTTTTTCACAAGAAAATAAACACTGCTGAATGTGTGAAATGTGACAACCATTGCTTGTCTTACTTGTAAAAATATCCTCCTCGTAGACTTTACAATGTCTATTCAGAATGTCCTCTTTTACTACATAAATTTCCAGGAAGAAGCTCAGATGCCACCTCCTCCAATAACCTTTCTCTATTCCCCTTTCCCCTTCCCCAGCCTGTGCTCTATGTTCTTCAGTATCCCACTGTCCATCCCACAGCACACATTGTGAGTCCTCCTCTGTGTTTCCATTGGGCTGTGAACACTTCTCAGGCAACATTTTTACCTCCCGCTCCTACTTGACACAAAGTATCTCCCACATCAGAAACTACTAAAATGACAGGTCTTGAGATTAGGGTTTAATTTATTCACATCTCCGTTTAGCTCCATTTCTACTTATACTCAGCACAGTGCTTCACAATGGTTATTTCACCAAATGCATAATGAATGTGTTGTCTGCTGTAATAACTTTGCATTTATTTAAAAATAACTTTTACATTATGTAATTTCAACAGATTTTAATGAGCAGTTGGGGAAATTTAATATATGACAGTGTGCAAAGTAGATTCCCACATTATTGCATAAATAAGGAGTTAGAGAACAGGCTTATTGTGTAGTAAATGGTACTGAATATTAAAATGAGGTCGATCTGCCTTCAAACTCATTGCAGGACAAGTAAAGCTTCATTTCCTGGCTATATATTGAGGGAAGATAGGCTTTCTCCTATAAGGAGGAGAGAAAATGTTTTCCTACTTCAGGTAAACTGATTTCACAAGAAAAGAAAAGAAGAAATACATTGAAGCCCATCAAATTTTCCTCCAGCGAGTGTAATTTCCTATCTCTTCAGGTGACGAATGAGAGAGGAGACCCAGAGATACCTAGCAGAGGACACTTGGCAGGAAGAGGAGTAGCTATGGCGAGGAGACAACAATGTTCTGGCGTGTTCGGTGGGTAGGAAATGAGAACAGCTGTGCAGCGGTCAGGTTCCTGAATAAAGAATACACGTGGGGAGTCATGAACGCCCTCATCAGCTTTTGTCTTTCAATTTAGGGGAAACTCGTCTGCAAATTAAAAGAACAAAAACCACCCCTGAATGAGTAAACTCAGAGCTGATCTAGTGAGTGTAAGACGTGATCCGTAGTAGGAGCCAGGAGTCCAGTTTCAAGTCTAAAGCACTATGCCAAGCATACAGCTTCCTTCTAGCAGGTATGATGGTCAGTTTGAAATACATTAAATATTTTAAAGATACAACTCACAGTTTATAAACTATTGATTAATTCTGATTTCCTCTTTTTAATCCTTAGATACTTCTAGGGTCTTCTCACTCTTTTCCTGCTTCCTTAATTACCTTATATTTCCTTCCTACAAGGAATCTATATAACTTGCCATGATTTAAGGCTTGACCTTGAAAATTATTCTCTAGTCTAAATGTTACAATGAGAGCTTTCACTCTAAATCCTTGTCTTTCCTTCAGGCAGATGTACTTATGCACATGCAATACACTGTAGACTATAGTTCCTTGATACTTTCCATGTTACACAATATTTTTATAATACTCTGCTGTCCTCAAAGCATAAAATTTTATGAACTTTTTTTAGTTTGTATTCAAAAGCAGTAACCAAAACTGTGAATTTGCTCCATTTGCT
This sequence comes from Ctenomys sociabilis, assembly GCA_004027165.1. NCBI lineage: Eukaryota > Metazoa > Chordata > Mammalia > Rodentia > Ctenomyidae > Ctenomys > Ctenomys sociabilis. Next base: position 885 of record PVKA01049355.1, on the reverse strand, counting down.
TACAAAGAAGCAATTTATGGCTTGAATGAACTCTTTTAGTGATTAGTGTTCAGCAGGAAGACATGGTATTTAATACTGCAAAGATAAACAGACCTCATGAATGTAGGAAGTCATTCGATGAAAAGCATGAAGGCTTTTGTGTTGCTAAGGGACACTCACAAGAATAATTTCTGTGCAATAATAGTAGACCAGCTGTAGTGGTGTTATCATCCAGTATTCTGTCCTTCGTGTGTGCAGGTAACTCTTGAACTACGAAGCCCTGAATTCAGCCACTGCAAAGTCTGCAGTATGTGATGGTGGTGTTGGGCGCTATCACCTTTGGAAAATGCATTACCTGCACACAATGTCATAGCTAATCGTTCAACATACAGAGTTCTGTTCCTTTGAGAATATAGAAATAAGTCAAGTGTTTATTTTCCACTGTTTATAAGATGTATAATTCAGGGGAAAAACAAGGTCCAATAATTTACATATGGGATGCAAACTATAAAAGATAAATAATGTTATATTTCAAATTTAGGTCTTTTCTAGCTGGAAGTATATACCAAGAAATGCAAGCAAAAATAACTATTTCTTTGCTATTTAAAATATATTAGTATTTTCATAAGGTCTCAATGAGGCCATAAACTGCTATGCCTCAATATAAATTGCACAGAGTTTGAAATTCTTCCAAAGGTATCTTAAAATATTTAATAATTTTAATAGTTCAGGATTTTATATTAAGTTTATAGCAACACCATTACTTTTTTACACTATAAAAGAAATTCATAATTATCTAAGAAGTTTGTCTAATGGCATTTTCATTGAATGGATTGCTTCAAATAAATTACAATAAATTATAAATTATATCTCTTGGCAAAATTAGTTTGATAAGAATGTATCTGA
>PVKA01049354.1:0-13286 GCA_004027165.1 Ctenomys sociabilis | reverse complement strand
AGGAAGTGGAGAATAAGATGATAGGATGAAGAAGAGAAGGAAGAAACTTCTGAAACCAAAGAGCACAATAAATGAAACGTAAAATGCAGTGGAGGGTGTCAACAGAAGACCTAGCTGAAGAGAAGGCTCAGAGCCTGAGCGCCAGTTGTTTGAAGTGCAGCAGGAGCAACATAAATGTCGCCCAGAAAGGGAGCAAGGGAAACTCCCAAGACAGATGGGACATACCACAAAAACCAACGTCCAACTCCAGACGCTCAAGGTGGAGACAGGCACAGCGGCGCAGAGGGCTTATCCAGAAAATTAAGTTTCCAGCAAGGTCCAGCCAAGCAAGAGGACTGCGCGAAGCACCGTGCTCAGCTGTCAACAGTCAGAGCGGACGCGGAGTGTCCTCCAGGAGAGACCCGGGTGCCGCTGCCACAGCAGCCAGCCAGAGGCATCCTGCCCGAGCTCCTCTGACCCCAGGGCTACGAAACTGTAGATTAAAAATCAAAAGAAGTTCAGAAAACTCACAACTACGTGGAAACTGAATGACCTGCTCCTCTCCAACAGGGAGATCAAAGAAGAAATTGAAACGTCTTAAGATAAGAAAAAAGGGATGTGCTGCACACTGACAGTACACGATGCAGCTGGAGCAACGCGGAGCCCTCAGTGAACGCCAGGGGCGGGGCGGGTCACAGAGGAACGAGCGACCCAGCACCGCGCCTCCCAGGCTGAGCAGGAGCAACCGTGCCCTGGAGAACAGAGAAGGAAGGAACAGAAGTCAGAGCAGGAGATGGGAAACAGAGACTGGGAAAGCAATAGAAAAAAATCAATGAAACTAAGAGTGAGGCTTTTGAAAAGATAAATAAAATTGACAAACAGTTAGCTCAACTAAGAAAAGGAGGTACAAAATCAACACCCAGAAATCAATGGTGTCCTGTACAGCAGTAATGAGCCCTCTGAGAAAGAAATCAAGAAAACGGCCTTTCACAATAGCTTCAGAACCATTAAATACCTCAGAACCAACCTATCCAAGGGGGTGAAAGACCTCTATCATGGAAAGTATGTCATTTTGAAGAAAGAAATTACAAAAGGCATTAATAAATGAAAAGACATCTCTTGCTCTTGAATGAGCAGAACTAATATTTGAAAATGGCCATATTACCAAAAGCAGTCTATAGATCTAATGCGATCCCTGTTAAAATACCAACACAAAACTAGAAAAAAAAAAAAAAAACTAAAATTCATATGGAATCAGAAAAGATTCAGAACAATCAAAGCAGCCCGGTGCAGGAGCAAGGAAGCTGGCAGGGCCCTGACACCTGACCCACCCCACACACCACAGAGGCGGAGCAGGGCGCTGGGCCCAGCCAGGCACGTGCACCAGGGGGCAGAGACGCTCCGGCCGACCCTTGCACCTACAGCCACTTCACTTTTGACCGAGGGACCAGTAAGTGCATGTTCCACCAGAAGAACGTCTCCTTGCAGCCGCTGCTGAAGAGACCACGTGCCCACTCTCACAGGACTGAAACCAGATCCTCAGCTGTCACGCCACACACAATCAGGTCAAAGTGAGTCAGAGACCTAACTATAAAACAAGGAACTCTGAAACTGCCGGAAGATAATAGGGGAAACGTTTCAAGCCATAGGCACAGGCAAAAACCTCCTGAATAGGACTACCACAGCACAGGAAAATAATATCAAGAAGCAGCTAACTGGATTGCATCAAATTTGCAAGGCTCCTGCACAGCTATGGACGCAATCAACAGAATAAAAAGATGAGGCACAGAAAGGGAGAGAGATTTTGCCAGCTACTCTTTTGATAGAAGACTGATATTTAGAATATATAAAGAACTCAAAAAATTCACCTAAAAATAAAATACACGACTCAATCAAAAATGGGCAAATAAGGGGTCGGGGAGATGGCTCAGTAGAATAAACACTTGCCTGGCCTGAGTTCAATCCCCAGTTCTGCCAAAAAACAAGAAAAGGGAAAATAAACTGAGGAGATGTGTATTAAAAGAGGATGTGCAAATAGCCAGTATGTGGATGAAAATCTGCCATTAGAGAAAGGCGAATCAAAACAACTTTGAGATTCCATCTCACCGCAATCAAAATGGCCATTGCCAAGAGCACAAATACCACTGGGCTCCAGAGAGCACTGCAGGGAAGGGCCCCCCAGCGTCACCGATATGACCATAGTGTAGCAAGACCACTGTAGAAATGCCGCAAAAAAGTAAAAGCAGAGGGGCCGGGGAGATGGAATAAGCGCTTCTCTGGCAAGTGCAGGGGTCTGAGTTCAATCCCCAGTTCTGCCAAAAAAAAAAAAAAAAACCTAAAAGCAAAAATTCCCCTTGGCCCAACTGTTAGGAGCCCTGGTATATGCCGTACTGGAATCCTGCGTGCACTCCCAGGTTAAGAGGAGCACAACTCCCAGCAGCTGAGCTGTGGAACAACTGGACAGCTGCCAACCTATGAACGGATGATAGACATACACATGGAATATTACTCATCCATAATGAAAAATGAGGGCCAGGGAGATAGCTCAGTGGTCTAAGCAAGTGCCTGGCAAGCATAAGGACTGGAGTTCAAACCCCAGTACCGCATGCAGTGCTAGCCCCACACCGTGTTGGTCACTGAAAGCGGGTGTGGTGGTACACGCCTGTCATCCCAGTGCTGGGGAGGCCGAGACAGGAGGATCACTATGAGTCTGAGCTGTGTAGTGAGATCCTGTACCAAATAAATAAACGTTTTTAAAAAAAGAAGAAGAAAAACGAATCATAGCATTTGCAAGAAAATAGATGGGGGCTGGAGAGATAGCTCAGTAGAATAAGTACTTGCCTGGCAAGTGCAAGGTCCTGAGTTCAATTTCTGGTACCACAAAAAAAAAAAAAAAAAGAAAAGAAAATAGATGGAACTTGAGACGACCCCACTAAGTCAAATAAGACTCAGAAAGTTAAATATTCCATGTTTTCTCGTATATGAGAAACCTAACATATAAACAGATAAATGAATAAAACAAATGAGAAATGATATGGATCTGAAGGCAGATTCTGAGATGGGGGAAGGTTCTCAGGTCAATAACAGAAATGGGGTACAGCGATTGTTATAGCCATCCTCTCACCCCCAGGACGCAATACCTGACACCTTCAAATTAAAGGAGGAGGTTTGCAGTGTATTCACAATTCAGTCCACAGTCATCGAGTTCCAGAGCAGAAGCAGCACTGTGGAAAGTCCTGCCTCGGAGCAAAGCGGCTCCCTTCAGGCGGTCCAGAAGCAGAGAGGGTAGGAAAGGGGACCAGGCCCTTCCGGGTCACGCCCACAGCGACTCACCCCCTCCCCCCAGAACCCAGCTTCTACAGCAGTCAGCTCTAATGCCGCTATAATCCAGTCCCATTCTAAAGGTTGCCACCTACGGTCAAATGAGGCTTCGGGGTGACACCTAGATGCAAACCATGACAGAGACTGAAAATGATCACGGCGATTCCCCAGCACAAATAAGGCAAAGAAAACCCTAAACATCATTACTATCAATAGTGTGGTTTGTAATAATTTGTCTGTATAGATATATTCATGATAAATAACACTGTATTCTATTCTAAAAAAAGAAAAAGAGGAAATTCAAATAAAATAGAAATTAAAGACATTAAATAGATACCACAGAAACCCAAAGGCTCTCACTTCGACCAATTATATGCCAACAAATGGCAGAGCCTGGAGAAATGGGTAACTTTCTAGGTATATACAGCATACCAAGACTGAATCATGAAACAGAAAATCTAAACAAAACAAGTAAGGCGGTTAAAACAGGAAATGAAAATTTTCCACCAGAAAAAAAAAAAAAAAAAAAAAAAAAAACCTGATTGTTCGCTGCTAAATTGCACAAACATGTAAGAAGCAGCAAATATCCATCTCCTCCAATCCTCCTGGGGGGAGGAGTACTTGCAAGCTCGCCTCACCACGCCAGTGCTACCCTGATACAAAAGCCAGAGAAGAATACTGCTGGAAAAGAAAATTTCAGCCAGTGTGACCGACAAGCACAGTACTAGCAGCACATTCAAAGGCCAGCTCACCACCAGCGAGCGGGGTTTGCCACCGTGTGCAGGTGCGATGCACCTACATCCGTCCACAACTGTGACACACCATAGCACCAGGACGAAGCCCAGAAACCATATGACCATCTCAACACTGCAAAGAAGGCATCTGAAAACACTCAACCTAATTTTGTCATGAGAAAATGCTTAGCCAGTTAGGGGTCTAGGGAAGGCAGCTCAGCGAGGTAAGCTCGCTGATGACAAATTGACAGCTGACGCATTCTCAGCAGAATGGTTAGAATTGTTTTCTAGGTGAAGGAAAGGACAAGATGTTCACTCTCTCCACTCTTATTTCACAGGGTACTAGAAGTCATAGCCAGGGCAATGAGGTAAGAGAATTTAATGCTCAGTGGAAGTAAATTGTCTCTTATCAGGCTCCATGATCTGAAATACAGAAAGCTCTAAAAGCACCACCAAAGAGCCTCTCAGCCAACTCAGTAAAGTTGCAGGCCACAGAATCAACCTACAAGCCAACAGCGTGTCTGCACCCTAACCACAAAGCATCTGAAAAAGAGACTGATGAAATAACCCTTTTATTGATACAGCTACCAAAAAAAAAAAAAATTGAGCCAACAAAGTGAACAAACTCTACACCAAAAACTATAAAATTATGGATGAAAGAAACAGAAGACACAGATAATGGCAAGATATCCCATGTGTATGAATTAAATGAATTGATATTGTTATAATATCTGTGCTATTCAAAGCAATGTACAGATTTAATATAATTCCTATCAAATTTATGGTATTCTCACATTACTAGAAAAATATACTCATTTATATAGAACACAAAAGATGCCAAACAGCTAAAGCACCCAAGCAAAAGAACAAAGTTGCAAGCATAATATTGCTTATTTCCAAAACTACAGTACATAGTAAGCATCACAGTGTGGGAATAAAAAGAGACCCATGTACCAACAAAATGACAGAGTGCTCATAAACAAATCTATATACTTATAATCAACTATTTTCAACAAAGACGCCAAGAACAATTAGTGGAGAATTGATAGTCTTATTTTTTTGAGACAATGTCTTTTTATGCAGTTCAGACTGGCCTTCAGCTCACTTTGTAGCCCAGGCTCATCTCAGACTTGCAAGGATCCTCCTGCCTCAGCCTCCAGAGTGCTGGGATTACAGGCATGCGCCACCACCCACGGCCATGATAGTCTTAATAATCAAAGGTGGGGAATCTGTATTTCCATATACAAAACAAGAAAATTAGACCTTCATATTATACTTTATACAAAAGTATAATGAGAATCTTAAAAGTAAGATCTAAAATTGTAAAACTACTAAAAGAAAGCATAGGAGGAAGGATACATGACATTGAAAATGCAGTTATTTTTTACTGTGACACTATATTAGTTTTCCTGCTGCTGGAGCTCAAGAGTCATTGTGGACCCTTGTTGGCCATCTCCAAAGGAGGAGCACCACGGCAGACGGGACCAGCTCCCCAGGGGCTTTCCAGGCAGGCGCTCTAAGGGCTTGTCTTCTCAAGTGAGAAGGTGACGCCTGAGCCGGGCACGTGGTAAGTGCAGATCTTACTGACTTCTAGGAGGTTCTCAGAGCATCTTCCCTGCCTCTGCTCAAAATGTTGGCTTCTTTTTAATGGTCCCAACCTCTTTAATAGCCACACTTTCTGGGACCCACAGCCCCAGGCCAAGAGCCCTCCTGCTCCAAACAATTAGAGTGAAAGGAGAGTTTTGTGGGGAGCCCTTTCTCCCTTCCAAACAGTACCTCTGTGTTACCGGGGCAGCACTAACACCCAACATAGAAAGTGATGCTTCGAAGGCCAGGGCGATGCCCAGCAGTACAAGCAAGGTCCTGCGTTCCAACCCTAGGACCACTAAGTAAAGAGAATGTGACGCTTCCCGGCCTTCCTTGCACATGTAAGTGAAGCTTGATGAATGGGCTTTCTAGGAAAGGCCTTTTGTTTGTTTAGGGTTTCGGACTTTTTTCTGAGGGGGATCTCTATGCTGTCCAGGCTGGCCTCAAACTTGTTCCTCAGCTTCCTTCCCCCTTCCTCAGCTTCCCACGTGGTGACCACAGGAGTATGCTGCCGTACCTGGGGGTGCGAGAGCCCCTCCCATAGCTCTTCCCCCATTTTCCTGCCTAGAATGTTGATTGTGAGGCTAGGCTTCCGGCAACCATGTTGTGATCATTTAGGGTGGAGACCATGTTCTGTGAGTAGAACGATATAAGACCTGGGGCTTGGTCTGCTTATCTCTGTACTTCTCTTATGTGAAACAGAAATAAACTTCTATACTATTAAAAAAAGAAAAAAAACCACACTTTCTTTTTTTACATATTTAGTACAAGGCCTACAGAGTCTCACGACACAGATCAGACTTCTAGTGACCCTCCTGTTTTCAGCCTCCCAAGTGCTAGGGTTATAGGCGCAGTCACTGTCTCAGTGCGCCCCAGGGGCACGGCCAGCACCGCATGTGGTGCCAGGGTTCGAACCCTGGCTCCTGCGCCCTGCTAAGCAGGCACTTTAGTCTGCTGAGCTATCTGGCTGGCCCACCCCGCTTTGTTTTACCTCGACAACATGGGCTTGTTTTTTTTTTTTCTGTCCAAAATTTCGGTTTTATAATCTTACTGTTCTGCTTCAGACGCTGCCTTGAAATCTCCTCCATCACATCAGGTAGCCCACTGTCCTTTACACGTGGCACAAGCATAGATAACGCGAATATCCTCTAGTGGGATTTCCAGTGAATCTTCATGCCCATCATAAACCTCCCGAGCCCAGCCTTTCCTGTGTGCATTCCTATCGCATTCTGTCCAGAATTTCCTAACCATTTCAGCTTAGGGCAGTCAAAGTAAGGCTTCTCTAGCTGCAATTTCATGACTTTTCAAAGGCTTCTGGACTGCATCCAGTCTAGTCACAGCAGTGATTTCAGTTCTCTGGTACCGACTTTTTGTTGTTGTGATCTTTCTGAGACAGGGTCTTGCTATGCAGTTCCGACTAGACTTCAGCTCACTTTGTAGCCCAGGTTGAACTCAGACTCACAGTGATCCTCCTGACTCAGCCTCCTGAGTGCTGGGGTTACAGGTATGTGCCACCACGCCTGGCTCTAGTTCTGATTTTACGTGTTGGTCAGCTTTCCCACTGCTAGGGGAAAAGACACCTGATACAATCAACTTCAAGGAGGAGAGGTTTAATTTGGCTTGCAGTTCAGAGGTTTATTCTGCACTTTGCTGGTTTCAAGGCAAGAACATCGCAACAAAGAGACATGCTAGACCAAAGCTCACCTCTTGGTGACCAGGACACAGAGCACAGGAGTGAACGTTAGCAAGAAATGCGCCTTCCAAAGTCCAGCCCCAGTACCCCACCTCCTCCAGCTGGACCCCACAGTCCTAGCCGAACAACGCCACTGTGAAGCAGCTCTGAGCAGGATTTAGTATCAACCAACTGGATTTTCATGTTTACGCGGGAGCTTGCCAGGGCCTAGGCTTCTTGTCTGGAGATGGGCAGCAGACTCATACCAGGTTAACCTCTGTGAGTCACTGGTCCCACTGTGATGCCAGGGACCTCAAAGGACAAGACAAGGCTGCAGCCGAGCACACTGGCTCCAACCTCAATTACCTAGATAAAGACTAGTACAGGTGTCTTACTACTGGGTGGAGACCTTCCTAGAGATAATGTAGTTCTCCTAAATTAACATAATGCCTCACTTGGAGAAGTCCCTGAGGGCACTTCCAAGCCCTGGAAAGGCCCTGCCATCCAAGGCAGAGTCCTGCCTTCCAGTATTCCCTGCCTTGGTCCTGAGAAGGTTTTTGTCAAAAATGCCAGAAAATCTCCAATTCTGTGAGAGGGTTTTTGACCTCCTGTAGCCCTGAAATCATTTTATTTGTCCCATTTAAGCCTTTTACATCCACTCATTTGGAAGACTGCAGGCCCAATCAGCCCGCAGTAACTAGGTTGTAATATTGGTCAATGTTCAGTGTCCAAACCAGGGACTTACAATCCTTGGACTGTGAATTTTTATCCCAAATGAGTAAGTATGCCTAGAGTGGAAAGCATGGGAGATGGAGAAGGCCTTCACAGCACAAAAACCCCACAGGGGACACCTAGAGAAAGGAAGGACAAGAAGCATTCCACCTGGAATACAGGTAAGTCTTCCACCGTGAACCGCTGTTTTATCTGGGAGTGAAGTGGGCCAAAGCGTGTGTAAGCTCTCAGAGGCTTGTGTGACAAGAGGTAACCAAATATAATCCATGGTCTCCTTCCAGCTGACAATTGGAAACAGTTTTGAGATATCTTAAAAAGGACACCGCAGAGGAAAAAGCATTTCCCCTCAGATAATCTCAACTTGAAACGGAATTTGCTCAGTTTTAAATGCATTACAGCAGCAAAATGATCTTAGTGAGTTTTTGTTCACATACCCATCAAATTATAGAGTTCAAGATTAGATCTTCCTGTAGCTTGCAGAGTCACTCTTACCAGACATGACAACTGTCCCAATTCCTACAAGAATTTGGGGTTGCCCACCTGAGGGAACAATTGGTCTTATATGAGAAAGGCTGATCTAAATTTAAAAGGAATAACTACCGTGCCTAGTGCGGCTGATGGTGATCGGCTCGATGAGATGCAAGGTTTTGTATGTGCCGTGGATCTCTTGGTTTTTGAACAGGGCCAGTGGGTGAAAGCCAGCAGCTTGGTGGAGTCTGGAGCCAACAGGGACTAGGGAGATGGGAGGAACCCAAAGGCCTGCTCTGTCAGGGTGTCCTGTCAGCACAGCAGGGAGCACCAGCATCACACCCCAGCTCAGGGAACGCAGGGCTGGCACCCCTGCTCCGCTGGCTGACAGCCATGGCTTGTCTTCCCGAGCCCTGTCGCATGGGCAGCATGGAGCGCGCCGGCTTTCCTCCACGAACTTGGGCGAGATTGCTGCTCTTATATCACAGATGGTTCTGGCATCTAGAGCCAGTCGTGGACTGTTTGGGCTTAATGATAGCAAACTAGGAGCCAGATACAAGCAGATTCAGTCCATAAGTGGGGCAGAAATTACCATGGTTAAATTGGTTTTCAAAAAATATAAGTAAAGGTTATAATCATATCCTTAGAACAGATGCTGGGTGTCATGTGCATGGGCCCAGGGAACAGGGTCCAGCCAGCAGAGAATCAAAATAAAGGCACCAACAGGCGGTTAGAGCTGAAAAACCTGAAAAATCACTTAAAAATTGTTTAACATATGAAAATCAAATTCTGTAAAAATTCACTGTTAGCCTATACTACACCAAAGCTTCAATTAGGTTTGAATCTTATAGGATTTTTCAGTGACTAAGAGAAGGCAACCAATAAAATCTACAGTGATTAAAACCAGGCATACATCTCTATCTAAAGTCGCTACTATTTTCTGACTGGCCTAAATTTTTACCATTTCTTTTGATGTATCTTTGCTGTGCTAAGTCTCACAGAGGCCTTCCCTTGTGCTGTACAAGGGAGGGGTCTGCACAGGTGATGATATTAACCTCTATTGTAGTAAAGTTTACAGCGAGAGATCACTGGAGCAGTTAGAGGAAGGTTTAAATACATGACAATGTAAAGAGATAACTAAGCTGAAAGCCACATAAAAGAAAGGGACCCGAAAGAAAAAATAAAATTCTAAAGATACATTAGCTATAGATAAAAAGTTTTAATTTTTTCCAAATTCTTTCTGTAAGAGATCTTTGCTAATTGGCCTACAAAAAAGTTCTGACTAGTCTCTTTATAATTACAAACCTTAAAAATTGTAAAAAGTTATTATTGTAATTCAAAATGGCCAAAAACATATTTGACTGCACTTTGATCTTATAAGCAAATTGTTTTGTTTAGTTTGTCTCTCTGTCCAGTCTGTAACCAGCTGTTTTATTTGAGGTTAACAAGTTTTTCTTTTTGGATTTTTGAATTTTTAAAGCATTTGGTTGTAATTTAACTTAGTTTATAGATAAATGTCATCTAAATTAAAGATACACTTCTGCTGAGGTTACCAGCTGGTCAAAATGATATCAAAATTGGTTTTATAAATGTAATACACATTGTTGTTCATGTATTATGACTTGAGTCTCTCATTACTTAATGTGTTAAGTATTGAGATTTTGTTTTCATGGTCTATCAAAACTTTGCTAAGTTAATTAAACAAAAGTCCCTTAGGGTGGGGAAAGACTATTGGGCAGGACTCCAATTGATTAATAAAAAAGCAGCCACCCGAAATAACATCAGCCAGTTTTTATTCATTAATAAGGAGCCCCAGCAGTCGCGTAGCCTTAGGAGACACACCCCAATAAGGAGCCCCAACAGTCTCCGTAGCCTTAGGAGACACACCCCAATAAGGAGCCCCAACAGTCTCCGTAGCCTTAGGAGACACACCCCAATAAGGAGCCCCAGCAGTCGCGTAGCCTTAGGAGACACACCCCAATAAGGAGCCCCAGCAGTCGCGTAGCCTTAGGAGACACACCCCAATAAATATTGTTCAGAACATGTTATTGTGAAATGTTTACGTTGGCCGTCATCTTATATTCAAAATATAAGACAATAAGCTTTTGTGATTTAAGAGATGCTCTTGGCACAAAACTAAACGAAGAAGAAAAAATAGTGACAATTAGTTACTGCTAATTCCATAGGTGTATTAGATGTATTCGACCCTTCCAAATGTACAGTCTTCCCAAATGTAAAGCTGGGGTTGTTTATAATGACAGACATCCGCCTTTCTCTTGTGCTCCAGATATTTATAATAAGAGGTTCATGCCAAGCTAACGCGAGGCCATCAGTCAAAGGATAATTTAGCCAGAACTTTTGTGCTGTGTGTGCGACGCGCACACTACCACACTGAGCGGTGTGTAGATATTGAACAGCCCAGACAGTATTACAAATTTCTTCAGTGGCATCCTATTAAAGGACAATAAATTAGGTAAATCATCCTAGGTAGGGACGATTGAATAAAACGGCTATTCTGTTCCAAGACAGAGATTTAAATGTGTTAGAAAAACTGTCATCATGACTGTTACGCTACAGTACTACATGTGCCTTTTGATTTTGTGTTTTCTCACTAAAACTGCATAACTGTTTTCTGTTAACATTCTAAGGGATTCAACTACTAGAGCACCCATGATTGGTAAGAAATGACAGTTCTCTGGCTATATTTCATATTTCAAGGTGCCAAATACTCAAATAAATTTTTCATAATTAAGTTCACTGCTCCCCTCTGTAATATAATGTCAACAATCTTCTCTTCTGGATGTTCAAAAACTGAGATTTGAAGACCAAAAATTAGAAAGACAGATGGGCTTGGAGGATGGCTAGTATTTTGTCCCTAGCTCTCCAAAGTCACCAAGGACCCAGGATATAGGAGAGCCTCTGCTTTCCGCTTCCTATAACTCAGTTAAGTCCCTGATCTTCTGATCAAGGAGACGGTGACACCACAGAGGAAAGTGGCCCTGTGGTGTATAATATGCCTAAGGAGGGTCACCAGGAGAGGAAAGTCTCCCAGGCTGCCACAGTGTCTGGAACAAAATACCAACACTCAAAATTAAGGAAGGAGAGAGTTATTCAGCTTATAGTTTGTGGAGGTTTCAGTCGATGCACAGCTGCTCCCAGGCAGAGTGGTGCATGGCAGGGGGCAGCCTTTCCTGGCAGCAGGAAACAGCAAAGAGCTGGAGCTACCATGGAGGCAGCTCGCAAGCTTCTCTCCCCTCCTTACATTTATATGCAGATTATCTGTCCCAGGGCAAGTGTAGCACTCATACCCATAATCCCAGCACAGGATCAAGAATTAATCACAAACTCAAGAAGCCGCCCCATGACTGCATGAGGCTTTGGGGGGACGATAAGGCACAGGCCATCAAAGCAACTTGAGTAAGCGATGCCACGGCCCATCCGGATGGCTGACACTGGCAGAAGTACTGAGAGTACATGGTTCCAAGGTAAATCCTGAAGAGGCTTTCCTGCCCTTGACAGGTAGCAAGAAGTTAACTTTAATTAATACAGGCCTCACTTTAATTTGGTCTCGAATATCCAGCAGAAAAGTATAACCACTAAATGTATAAAACAACACCCTATACTAATTTCTCCAAAAACTGGTTTATTCTTGCCTAGAGACTGCCAAACTCCAAGTAACCATACAGATAAAACCAACGGATAAACACGCTGGACTCCTTCTACCAGGACCCACCACATGTGCCTCATGAAGAGAGCTCATAGTGGGAAACCACTTCCATCCGAGGCCATTAAGGTTGGCTCTCCGGGTGGGACCCTGACTTCGGGCTCCCTGTACATCAACCCTTCTCAGCTTGAAGCAGTTAAGATAAAAACTACAACCAGTCTTCCCCAATTACAGTTCGGAATAGCTCCTCAGAGAAAAAAATACTATAGACGGCTAAATTAGTTACAAATATTACAGGCAATTAGACATGGATAACTGGCAAAAAAAAAAAAAAAAAAAAAAAAAAAAAAAAAAAAAAAAAAAAAAAAAAAAAAAAAAAAAAAAAAAAAAAAAAAAAAAAAAAAAAAAAAAAAAAAAAAAAAAAAAAAAAAGCCAATCTCCAAATAAACAGCTGAAGCAGGAGGATCCCTGTGAGCTGTGAGGCGAGCTTGAGGCCAGCCTGAGCTGCACAGTGAGAGCCTGTCTCAAAAAGACAAAAAATGAAATAAAACAAATATAGGATGGTCCAGTACAGTTAACAACTTGAGACAAGGTATATTCGTGTATAAACAGGTCATTAAAAAGTCAGTATTAGGGTCTGGGAGACAGCTCATCAGCATAAGTGCCTGCCTGGCAAGCGCAAGCTCCTGAACTTGATATCCAGAACCAAAAAAAAATTTAAAAAATAAAAACCAGGGCCGGGTGTGGTGGCGCAAGCCTGTAATCCCAGCACTCAGGAGGCTGAGGCAGGAGGATTGTTGTGAGTTTGAGACCAGCCTGAGCTACAAAGTGAGCTTAAGGCCAGCCTGAACTGCATAGTGAGACCCTGTCTCAAAAAGACAAAAATAAATAAATAAATACAAATAAATAAAATAAAAATAAAAACCATTGTGGATGCATCCTGAGACATGCGGCCATAGGCAGCAGTGATCTTCAGCCTGCGGACGCCTGCTGCCAGCACACCCCTCCTGGATCCTGCCGTGGACTGAGCACGGACCCTCCTGGATCCTGCCGTGGACTGAGCACGGACCCTCCTGGATCCTGCCGTGGACTGAGCACGGACCCTCCTGGATCCTGCCGTGGACTGAGC
>PVKA01049353.1:0-13292 GCA_004027165.1 Ctenomys sociabilis | reverse complement strand
CTGAATGTTAGATTGTTTCCTCATATTTGGGAAGTTTTCTGTTATTACTTCTGCCCATACTCTTTTTATAACATTTGTATTGACCCCTTCTTTCTCATTGATGCCTATTAGTCTCACATTGTTCATCTTGGCATCATCTTGCAGGTGATGGATTATTTTTTCCTGCATCCTAGTTGTTTTTAACAGATTTTTTCTCACCTTTTCACTAGCAGTACCAGCATCTTCAAGATCTCAAACTCTGTCTTCACTTTCTTTTTTTTTTTTTTTTTTTTTTTTTTTTTTTTTTTGTCTTTTTGAGACAGGGTCTCACTGTGCAGTTCAGGCTGGCCTTAAGCTCACTTTGTAGCTCAGGCTGGTCTCGAACTCACAACAATCCTCCTGCCTCAGCCTCCCTAGTACTGGGATTACAGGCATGCGCCACCACGCCCACTGTCTTCACTTTCATTCAAATGGTTTTGTAGACTCGTGATTGAGATTTTAAGTTCTTCTATATCTCTTTGACTCTGCTTCATGTGATCTATTTCTTTCCTGTATTGCTCATTCAAGGAATCCGTCATATTTCTAATTTCCTCTATTTTTTTTATCAATATCTTCTTTAGAGGTAGCTATTAATTCTTTTATTGCAGAGTTCTTTGCAAATTGGGTTTCCTCCATATATGTCCATATTTAATTCTTTACTTCAGATGCTATGATTTCAGAGATTTCTTTTTTTATTTCAGAAAATATTTCTACTCTGTGTTCCTCTTTACCTTTCTGCTGTTGTTTCTTTGCCTGTGACGCTGTTAATTCATACTGAAACTCATGTTCTGGGTGGATATTGGGTTTCCCATATACGTTTCTGGATTTGATTCATTACTTCAGATGCTATGTATTCAAAAATTTCTTTTTTTATTTCAGGTGTTAATTCTGGTCTGAGTTCCTCTATACCTTTCTGCTGTTATTTCTTTGCTTCCAACTCTGTTAATTCATTCATTTAAGCTGAGCTAGTGTCCTCTGCTCTTATCATGGGTGGGCTCAAGGCCTGTGATTGCATTTTGCTCCTTATCTTTGTCATTTTGTATAGCACTCTGACCTTCAGTGTAGAGCTTTGGTGCAGTTATAATCTTAGCACATACTGAGATTGGGGCGCTGATCTATTATATTTGCATTTTTCCAGTTATGCCTGGCCTGGATCTAGCTCCTTTCTGCTGCAGCCCTTCTGGCCAGCTGTGAGTCTGTGGTTCCCCTCTATTGTGCCCTTGGCCCAGGGAGCATCAGGGAGTGCCGAAGCTCTCCCACACACTCATCGGGCTGTGCTGGGCTGGATTGGGGGCCAGAAGAGTCATAAGAATTCTCACTGGCTCAGCAGGCTTGGTGGCAGGGCCTCCGGGGAGCTGCATGGGTCACGGGGGCCCAGTACAGTCTCACTCAAGTAGTTAGTTGTCTGAGTTCTGCTCTCTTGGTCTCTCGCCTGGGGTGCGGCGGGCGGGAAAGCTGGACGTTCTCTCACACTCTCACTGGGTTGGATCAGGGTCAAGAGAGTCTCAGAAGTTCTCACACCTCCAAGGTCTTGGGGTCAGGGGTTCTGGAGGGCACTCACCACTGGAGGTGCACAGGGAAGCCAGAAGTTCTCCCACACACTCACCAGGCCAGGCTGGGGTGAATCGGGGCCGAGAGTGTCTCACAAGTTCTCACTTGCTTGATGGGCCTAGGGGCAGGGGCTCTGGGGAGTTGCAGGGCCACGGGGGTGCAGTAGATAGTCTCCCTCACATGGGTGCCTGAGTTCTGCTGTCTGGGTCTCTCACTGGTGGTGCAGGGAAACCGGAAGTTCTCCCACACACTGACCAGGCCAGGCTGGGATGTATTGGAGCTGAGACAGTCTCCGAAGTTCACACTCACTCGGAGCTCTTGGGGATGGGTTGTATCTGATCTTATTAAAAATAAAAGCAACAAAACTCCAATTACAACGAAAAACTATCAGACTGAATTAAAAAGACACTTTTACATCATATACAAGGAATGTATCTTGAGTATGGATATTAAGGAATTATAAGCAAAATGATAGGAAAAGAAGGAAATTTCCAAACACAAACACAAAGTAGCTCCACTAATATCAGATAAACTTTGGGCACAGAACATTACTACTGTAGCACTAGTGGCTCTCAAACAGATGCAATTTTGCCCCCCCCCCCGTGGACATTTGATGATGTCTCCAGATATTTTTGACTGTCACAGCTGGAGGTGAGGATGCTACTTACTTCCTTCTAGTGGGTAGAGGACAAGGATGGTGTGAAACATCCTGTAGCACACTGAACACCACCTCCCACCTAGCAAGAATTATACTACTCAAAGCCCAACAGTACATTTTTTTTTTTTTGTCTTTTTGAGACAGGGTCTCACTGTGCAGTTCAGGCTGGCCTTAAGCTCACTTTGTAGCTCAGGCTGGTCTCGAACTCACAACAATCCTCCTGCCTCAGCCTCCCTAGTGTTGGGATTACAGGCCTGCGCCACCACGCCCGGCCCAACAGTACATTGTTGAGAAATGCCACTACAAAGAGACATTAGATAACGTGAAAGGAACAATTCACTAGTGAGAAAATTCTTAATTTGTATACACTAATAACATAGCTTCAAAGTATATAAAGCAAAATTATGAAGAATAAAAATATACTAAAATGCATAGTTATGGGGGTTAATTTCAATGTAATTTTCTAGGAACTGGCAAAACAACTGTACAAAAAATAAGATAACTGAACATAAGCAATTAGTATAATCCTATGAATATATTTAGAACACATAGAATACACATCATATATATATATATATATATATATATATATATATATATATTATATGATTTACCAAAACTGACCATGTGCTTGGCTACAGGTTAAGTCTCCCTAGCTTCTCTAGGATTAAAATTATGCATGCTATTGGCTCTGTCCACAGAGAAATTAAGCTAGAACTCAATATTAGGTGAAAAACTAGGAAATTCCCAAATGCTTGGCAATTAATATTTTTATTCCTAATTTAAAATATAATAGAAATTTAAATATGCTTTGCAAGAAACCTCACAAATTTATGAACAACTCCTGGTTTCCATACAACTTGATCTATTGGCAGATTAAGTTCTTAGCTTCAATAAAAAAGTACACCTTGTGGTTTTTCAGTACCTCTGTTGGTGTTCCTTTGGGCAAGTCTTATTCCTATTTATTCTTTCTTTCGAAAGGAGGTTTCTAAGTTTCTGTGTTGTCATACTCTTCTTCAGTATTAGAAAAAAAATCATTTGAACCATATCTTTGATAATGACATCTGGAATGGGTACTGCGGAACTGATATCTGGATCTCGGCTATGACTTTCTAGCATAGTCATCATTTCTGGGCAAAGAGATACTCCTTTGTTTGAATAACTGTTCTTCGTTTTTTGTTCCTGAAGCTGTTCCTTCTGTCCTTCTACACATCTGCTGAGGATTTAGGATTTATCTCGTTCCGTAGTTATCTTTTCCTGGAATGGAATGCATTTCTAAGGGCCCAGTCTGGCAGGCCAGGGGAAGGAGCGCCATAGGTCCTGCCACAGCATGGCTATTCTGCTAACATGGCTTGCAGTGCACAATGGTGGCCACATCTTTAACTGAATAATATTGGAAATACAACCTATCTAAATTTCTGAGATGAAGCTAAAGATGTATATTATTAAATGAATGCATTAGGGGAAAATCTATGTATATATCTCATGAAGTTAGAAAAAGAACAAAACATCAAACACAAAAATGAGGAGGAAGGAAATAAGAGTAGAAATTGATAAACTATAAAAATACAAGGAGGCTCAATGTTGGTAAAAGCTTGATTAACATTTGTCTTATTTAGTCTTTTTTATTGTAGAGACTAAATATATATCATAAGTTAAAGGAGGAAAGGTTCATTTCACTTCCTAATTTGTAAAGGTTTCAGTCCATAATTGGACTAGCTCCAAGTAAGGGCAGTGTGGGAAAGGGCCATCACAGATGAGAGATAGCTCATGGCATGAGATGCAGAAGGGAGGGAAGCAGGAGCTGCAGCATCCATCTGCCTTCTTTCTCTCCTTTTATCTTCCAACCAGGTTACAAGCCTATTGATTGGTGCCATCCATACCCAGAGTGGGGTTTCCATTATCCCTACCCTTAATCCCAATATCACACCTGTAATCCACATTCATATACCCTAATCAAGCTGTTTTTGAAACTTTCCACCTATGACCATATGAGGCTTCTGGGGCATGTCTAGATAAGCCTTAGCATTCGATCCCTAATTCCCAAAAGACTGCTGGGCATCTCTTTATAGATATGGCATTTAGTTCTCCTATAAGAATTGCTATCTGTAACTATAATATCATGTATGCACCTTCTATGATGCCAAAACATTATGAAAACAGTTTGCAATGTATTAATTTATCAAATCCATCTTGTCAAGGTATCTTAAAACTGTCTCATTGATATTTATACTTCAATAAAACAAAAAGTTAAAAAAAAAGAAAAGGATTGCTAAAGTCCTAACAGTTTCAGCATTGCTAAGTAGTCCAAGTCCAAAATCTCTGAAATTTAAGGCAAACTCTTAGCTATGAGCCTTTGTACAAATGGAAGCAACTTCCAAAATACAATGGCACAAGGTACAAATAGGTGAATAAAAAGGAATGAGAACAAAGCAAGTCCAAAATCCAGCAAAGCAAACATTACATCCCATGTGTCCGTGTCTAGCACTTAAGGCAGTCTGTGGCCAGATGTAATCTCCAAAGAGATGGGTGGTTCTGCCACTATGGCATTGTCAGTTGTTGCAGCTCTCACAGATTCACTTACTCTTTGCATTTTTCCTCAGACAATCCATGTCCTTAGCTTCTCCAAACTTCTGGGATTGTCACAGTACTTTTGACTTCATACTCACAGCTTTACACACTTCCCTCTCAGGGGCACACTGCCTGGGCCCCCAGGTCTTCTTCTGAAATCTGGGTGGAAGACTCTGACCCCACAGTTCTTGCATTCTGCATCATCTAAAATGAGTACCATACGTATGATGCCAAAGGCTTCCTTGGTTGTAGGGGTCAAGTACCCGGATTGTTGAACAATGTGAGGTAAGTCCTGAGTAACTACTTCCATAGGCTGCTCCTATTCTGGAACATGGTGCTCTGGGTGTCTCTTCTAGGGGAGGTTTATTTTTTGTTTTTGGTGCCGAGGACAAACCCAGGGCTTCCAGCTTGCTAGGCAAGCATTCTACCCCTGAGTCAAATCCCCAGCCCCGGAGTCTCTCTCTTTTTTTTTTTTTTTTTTTTTTCCAGAACCGGGGATTGAACTGACCCCGCTAGAGTCTCTCCTAAAAGCAAAATTTTTCACCTTTGCAATTTTGAGGCTGCAAAGCCTGGAGTCCTGCTGGTTCTTGGAATATCCTTACACCATCTTTTCTATTGCCTTGTTCCTTCTCAGCAACCAAGTTCTCATAGATCTGGCTAAAAGCACTCATCAATAGCCATGCTGCTACTTTGACACTGCATTTCCTTGATATTTCTTTTGCAAGAGTAATTACTCTCCTACTCTGAATCTCAGCTTAGGAAAAATCTCTGAACATGACCAAAATGTAGTTAAGTTTTCTGTCAGAGCATAACACACATGGACCGCACTTCCAATGGCTAATGGAATCCTTCCCACAAAAAACTGCTGATTCTGGTAGAATTTCTGTCAGCATTCTGCTTTTCTGAGCTCTGACCAGAATCCCTCATTAAGTTTGACCTAACTGCACTTTAAGGATGGTTCTTCAAATGACATCTCTTAACCTTCCCAAGCTTCCCATAATCGAGTTCCAAAGGCTTCTGAACAACATAGCTAGGTAGTATCACAGCAATGAGTCTACTTCTCTGGTTCCAAAATCTGTGTTAGTTACTTTTCTGTTGCTGAGGCAAAATATCCAGTACCCACAAGTTAGAAGAGGAAGAGTTTATCTCAGCTCATTGTTTGTAGAAGTTTCAGTCCATAATCAGCTGGCTCCAAGTCAGGGTAAAGTGAAAGAAGATCATCAGAGAGGATTAATCACTTCATAGACTGACAAGCAGAGTAGAGGGAAACCGCATGAAGCTTTGTGGGGACAGCTAGATAGATGTGAAAACATTTGAAATTAGTGCCATCACATTATTAGCTTAAAGGGGAAAACATATCCTCTCAACAGATGCAGGGCAACTATTTGATTACATGTAACATATACCAAAAAAAAAAATCCATGTAAATAAGGAATAGAAAATAGTATTTTTATAAAAGATCTCTACAAAAAGCATATAGAAACACTATACTTAATGACAAAATATTGAAAAATTTCCCCAGAATTGTGAGCAAGACAAGGACACCATCTATCTTTTTTTGAAGGACTATACTAGCGTCCTTCCTTAGCCTGTATAGTAATGTTATAAGAAGGATAGAATTCATAAGTAATACATGCACTGTTTTTGTTGGTGACATAATTGTGTATACAGTAAGATGTTTTTCTTTAGGTAAGATATTAGAATTAACGAATGTATTCAGCAAGGTTATTGGTCAAAATATCAACATAGAAAAGTCAACTGTAATTCTATGTATCAGCGATAAACAATAAGAAAATGAAAATTTTTCAGTGTTACTGTTTGAAAAAAATATGAACTACCTGGGGAAAAATGTAATAAAAGATTGTAAGAACTTTACACAAGGAACTATCAGTACTAATTAGACAAAGATGACCTGAATATAGGAGATATATGCCATTTACATAGCTTGGAAGACACAATATTTTATTTATTATTTTTTGATGAAAGCTTCTTACCAATTTCTTTCTTTTTTTTTTTTTTTGGGGGGGGAGAGTATCACTATGTCGTGTAGGCTGGTCTCAAACTCACAGTGATCCTCCTGCTTCAGCCTCCTGAGTGCTGAGCTTATAGGCATGTGCCACCATACCCAGCTTCCTAACCATTTTAAATATAATTTGCATTTTTTAAAATATGAAGCTCTGTGGCATCAGGACTTGTCTTGAGTTATGTAGCCTGGGTCTGCCCTTGAACTTGCAAATATCCTTCTGCCTCAGCCCCCGGAGTGCTGGGCTTCCAGGTGTCCACAGGCTTTGGATGCCACTGCAGTACTAACTCCTTGGCACTCTTGAGGCACGTGTGAGCTGTGCTTTCCTCTGTGGGAAGTCCTTGCAGCAGTTTCAGGGGCTGGATTCTTAGGAGATGCTTAACCACTTTCAGTTTTGCATTTACTGAAAGGATGTTCTTATGAACTTGACATAATCCTTGATTATATCTTTTATTCAGGTAACAACATGCAGTTTGTGAGGGTGCCATGGATACCCACCATACTTTTCATGATCTTCAGGTAAAGGGTGAAACACTTTATCTGGAATTCTTGATTTGGTAACTTTGTAACAAATCTAATCTGTACCCATGAGAGGTTCTACGCATTTTTTCAGTCTGTAGTCTGCCTGGTGGCCTGTGAGCCACTGAATACAAAATCCCTGCCATAGTGTCATAATTATTTATCTTTAGAGGCTGTAGGAAGCAAACAGATCTACTGGTGAAATGCTCTGGAAATGGACAGGTTTCCTCTTCCATGGTGCAGCGCCTGCTAAATGTCCAGTCTGAACTTCCACTAACACAATATTTTAAATGTGTTTCTTCCTCAGTTCATCTAGAATTTCAACTAAAATCTTCATTAAAATCTCAGTTGTGTTTTTCTTTTGGTGTGGAAATTCATAATTATGAAACTTACATGAAATGTAAAGAATCAAGAGTAAATAGAATTTTTCTTTTTTTTTTTTTTCGGAATTGGGGATTGAACTCAGGTACTTGCACTTGCCAGGGAAGCACTTAGTCCACTGAGCCATCTCCCTGGCCTTTGAAAATGTTAAAAAATAATATTTTTCAAGGCACAGTAATTAAGACTATAAATTTTAGCATGATAGATTAATAGGACTAGGGGTACGACAACAGATTAATAGGCTCAGCGGTAGGGCACTGCCTTGCATGTCCAAGGTACTGGGTTCAATCTCAAGTACTGAAAAAAAAAAGATAAATTACAGTGAGATAAAATTGTAAGAACAAGTAGCTCTTGGTAGTCCATAAGATATCTATACTCTTTCCAATTGTGAATTTTATCTCATAAAATTTTTTTTGTAGCATTACTAGGGATTGAACCTAGGGCCTCATGTATGCTAGGCAAGTGCTCTATCACTAGTTATCCCTGAGCTATATACAAAACTTGATTCCAGTTAGATTTGGTTTCAAATATAAAAAGTAGAACAAATTTATGACCTTGAGGAAGGCAAAATATCCTATTATTCCTAAATAGGATATCCCTTTTCAACAAAAACCCACTAGGTACAGGGGAAGATAGCTCGGTAGTGTAAGGGCCTGGTTGGCAAGCACAAGGACCAGGTTTGAACCCTGGTACTGCATGCTGTGCCTGCCTCGCTCGGAGCCAGCCACCAAAACTGGACATAGTGGTGCATGCCTGTAATCCCAGCACTGGGGAGGTTAAGACAGGAAGATTACTACGAGTCTGAGCTCATCGTAATATAATTAATATAATATAACATTTATAATATATTACAATTTATAATATAATATAAAATGTATATGAAATGTTGCTCTCTCTGGGAAGTAATTGTAGTAATTGTAGAATTGTAGTAATTAAGTTGTAGTTGCCAATAATATTATCAAAGAAATTCTTAGATTTGGAAACAAACCTGAAAGTTAACATGTCATGTATATCATTTACCATAGGTTTGCTTATATAAATGATCCTTATCATAGAATATTGCAATAATTATTTCTTACATATTATTATTTATTATTTTATTTTATTTTATTTTATTTTTTGTCTTTTTGAGACAGGGTCTCACTATGCAGTTCAGGATGGCCTTAAACTCACTTTGTAGCTCAGGCTGGTCTCAAACTCACAACAATCCTCCTACCTTAGCCTCCCAAGTGCTGGGATTACAGGCATGCACCGCCACGCCCGGCTTCATATTATTATTTATATTACTATTTTTCCACCTTCTAAAATGATACAAGAATCTAGACAGTATTTCTAATATTCTTTTTTAAAATAATTAATTAATTAATTTGATATAGAGTCTCACTGTGCAGTTCAGACTCACATTCATCATCCTGTCTCAGCCTCCCCAGCTCTGGGATTGCAGGTGTGTGGCACCACACCCAGTTTCAGGGCCAGCAGAGTGCTCCTGGAGTTCCAGGGCTGGCATGGGCATGTAATACTAGGGATCGAATCCTGGTCCTTGCACTTGCCAGGCAGGTGCTTGGACTACTGAACTGTCTCCCTAGCCTTAGACAATATTTCTTACATTTTTAAAAAAATGTTTTAAAGTTGGGGTATTCTTGTAGGAAAATAAAAATAGCCGTATTTTGCTTGATTGGTTAAAATTGCTCTTTAATAGAGGCTACATCTTAGTATGCTTTGATCAGAAAGTGGTCTCTTTAGAAACTGATTTTAGGGTCATGTTTAGGCAAATTTCCTTCAGAGTCTGCTTCACTGTTATGGTATCCTGATATTTAACTGGAATATCCCCTGTTGCTACAATATCTTTAATTTAGGAAAACCATTCTTCTCTAAAATTAAAAAAGTATTGTAATAGTTTGGAAAGGAAATTTTTCTTAAACTCTTGTGAAGAATTTCAATAGGATGCAAAAGATTTTACCAATTGACTGTGGAGAGTACAAATTCAAAATTACTTTCATTTTCCAACAAATACTATGATTTACTTTTAATATGAGGCTTTGTTTCACTTAACTCAGCATTTTATATCTTGTCTAAATTTAATAGCTTAACAATATTCAGCTAGGTTTTTAGGGATTATTAATTAGTACCTGAGAGTGGTTGTCAGGTTAAATTTCATTTTTTCATCAAGATTGTTCCATTTTTGGGCAGACCTAGAAAATATATATAACCTTGGAACTGTTTCAAAGAGTGCCTTTATAAAAACAACCAAGGACATCACCTCTTTTTTAGGTACTGGGACTGAGCCCAGGGCCTCTGTACTGAGGTATATGCCCCTGAAACCTTTGTAAAATTACTCCCCCCACCCACTAAATCATTTAAGCCGGGCTTGAGCTATTGATCCATCTATCTCAGTCTCCCAGAGTTCTGAGATAACAGGCATGTATCATCCTGTTGGGGTGGGTGATAACTCAATTTCAAACAATTTACCATACAAGGCACAAAGAATGCTGTAGGATTTGCGGCTAAAATTCTGGCTTATATACTCTTTATTAGCCATGTTGATGTCCTCAACAATGGAATTATTTACACTAGTTATACAAAATAAAAGTTTAGTAGCTTTTAGTTGTTGTTTTTTGGTACCGGGAATTGAACTCAGGACATTGTACTTGCTAGGCAGATGCTTATGCCACTGAGCTATCTCCCAGGCCCAAAGTTTATTAGTTTTAATTAAACCTTGTTTTACATATTTTAATGAAAATAAAATTATTTGCCTTTTTTTTTTTTTTTTTTTTTTTTTTTTTTTTTTTTTTTGTCTTTTTGAGACAGAGTCTCACTGTGCAGTTCAGGCTGGCCTTAAGCTCACTTTGTAGCTCAGGCTGGTCTCGAACTCACAACAATCCTCCTGCCTCAGCCTCCCTAGTGCTGGGATTACAGGCCTGCGCCACCACGCCCGGCTAATTATTTGCCTTTAAGATAAAAATGTTCATTTGGCTGCCAATGCAAAGAATTGGCATCATGTAGTACACAGTGCTTCCAGATGTGTGTGTGTGTGCGTGTGTGTACATGTGTTTATGTGTGTTTTTATGTATTTAATTGTAATTGCTAAGTATTGCAAAGTGCTTTTCAGCCACCCAGAAAAAATATTGGCTGATTCACATGAGAACCAAATTGGAATACAAAGAAAGGGGTGGAGGGAGGAACCTTGGTCCTATCAGGAAAATAATTTGTTTACAAAGAGGTATTGTTTCTCTAGTTATCTGTGAAATTTGATGTATTAATTTTTCTTTCTTCTTACCTGAGCCCACCTCCCTCTCTGATCTGCTTGGCGTGTGCTGGTAGTTGAGGCACACAGGTCTTCAGTGTGAGTTGATATAATCACCATTGGGTTTCAGGTGTAGAGAAATTGAGGCAGGACAGCTTTATTGGGGGTCTTGGGGTTGTTTGTTTCATGAGGCACTCAGGCAAGGATTCCTCTTGTCTGTGAATGGTATAGTAATATGTATGGGACAAAATGAATTTCATGGTCAAGAAAAGAAGGGAAAGTTAGAGCTCAAGCTAAGTTAAAACCAGTTAAGCAATCTTTACTATGGAAATGCTTAGAGCCTTTAATA
The DNA here is from genome assembly GCA_004027165.1 of Ctenomys sociabilis. Taxonomy (NCBI): domain Eukaryota; kingdom Metazoa; phylum Chordata; class Mammalia; order Rodentia; family Ctenomyidae; genus Ctenomys; species Ctenomys sociabilis. The sequence goes on along the minus strand of PVKA01049353.1, from coordinate 1,978 downwards.
TGTTAGAGAATTGGATGAAAGAAAACAAGTCTAATAAAATTGAAATTCTTTAAAAGAAATGAAGAGTATGCATCTCATTCCAAAAGAATTCTCCTGCAAGATCTTTTATTGTTGGAACATCGCACAGGCAAGATGTGAGAAAGCAGGGCTGGGAAATACTGCTGTAGCTCAGGGTCTAGAGTTTCTGCTCCACAGAGGACTGGGAAGGAAAGGAAGTCACCTTGCAAGGTCATGAAGTGTTTGTGAAGAGACTCTTTCCTTCCATTTTCTCTCAAAGACAAGTCAGAGAGCTAAGAGAATCACCCTTACAATTTGGACAAGACTGTAGGAAAGGGAGGCCAGCATTTGTCTCTTTAAATGTGTGCCTGCTTAGTTGTTTGATCTGCTGACCTTTCCCTGTGCTGTCTGAGCAAGGGAGAAGAGTATTGGAGGAGCATATGTGGTCATGTCAGACAGGGACTACTTGTCCTATTCACTGTGGCTGGAGTATATGGAACAGTATGTGGAAAGTATGTGGGATGAATAAGTATATGGGAAGAGTAAGTCCTCATTAACCCAATGGTGCATGGGTTGCCAAGGAGAATAGATGACATAAGGGAGCAGGAGTCTTGCAGGCACCACCACAGTAAGAAGTGAAGTGGGACAGATGTCTCAGGAAAGCACCTAGTTGTCACTGCCTGGGGAATCAGTGTAAAGATATGGCCACATGTCCCAATGCCACCATTGCTAGCCCCTCACTGACAGGGTTGGCTGAAGCCACATTGTCCATACCGTGTCATAGATAGCAAGCTCACAGGCGTGAAGCAGAAGTCCCAGCTTCCCGAGCCCTTGACGCAGGAGCAGATCCATCCTGCTCCTTCTGCTTGATGATTCTAGACCATGGTGGTAAGCCTATAGCACATGTGTTCGTATCATTGAAAGTTCTAAAAGGTTCACCATTATCGCTCCATACTGTAGTCAAGGGGGTTGGGTGGCAAAAGGAGCTTTAAGTCACATTGTAAAGGACACATTCAGATGACCTGGATGGAAGCTGGGAGTGTTGGTCTACACATATAATTGCAGCACTCTGGCAGGCTTGAATCAGGAGAATCAAAAGTTTGAGTCTGGTCTGGGTAACTTAGTGAAAACTTGTCACAAAATAAAAAATTTAAAATGCTGGGATTGTAGCTTGGGGGAAGCCCCTGGATTCAATCTTGGGGGAGAAATCTGTGTGGGATCTTAAATATAAAATGGCAATGGAATTTAGGGAATTAGTCTCAGAAGTTTAAGCGTGCTTTATCCTGTGATTAAGTTTTCCCCAGAGAAAAAAAAAGATAAATTGTTTCATAGAGGTAGTAGAAGCAGAGTCCTTGCATTGAGATGTCAGTTCATCAAAACAAGGATGTGCACTGTTATGGCTGTGTATAGGTGCCCCCCCAAAGTGTCATGCAGTCTTGGGACAGCTGCTGGAGTTTGTGATTGATTATTGTGGGTGTGGGTGCTGCATTTGCCCTGGGGCAGGTAATTTGCAGTACAGTGTAAGGGGGGAAGAGAAACGGGCTGCTTGCGCTGCTGCTACCCCTCCCCGTGCTCTCGCCGTTTGCCGCTGCCATGAGAGCTTGCCCTCTGCTTTGTGCTGCTCTGCCCTGGACCCAGCTGAATATGGACTGAAACCTCCAGTAACTGTGAGCTAAATAAACCTTTCCTTCCTTCAATTTGGGTGTCGGATATTTGTCCCAGCAACGATATTTGTCCCATTCCTAGTCAGTATAGTTCTGGAAATATTAGCCAGAGCAATTAGATAAGAGAGAGAGAAGCCGGGCGTGGTGGCGCATGCCTGTAATCCCAGCACTAGGGAGGCTGAGGCAGGAGGATTGTTGTGAGTTCGAGACCAGCCTGAGCTACAAAGTGAGCTTAAGGCCAGCCTGAACTGCACAGTGAGACCCTGTCTCAAAAAAGACAAAAAAAAAAAAAAAAAAAAAAAAAAAAAAAAAAAAAA
>PVKA01049351.1:0-13289 GCA_004027165.1 Ctenomys sociabilis | reverse complement strand
TTATTTCACTTATGAGTATATGTTCAAGTGGCATCCACTTCAGTATAAATGCTTCAAACTTATCATTCTTAATAGCTGAGTAATACTCCATTATATAGAAATACCACATCTTTTTCAACCATTCCTCATGTGATGGACATCTTGGTTGTTTCCAAGATTTTGCTATCACACATTGTACTGCTATAAACATAGGTATACATATATCTCTATGATACAATGTATCCAAATCCTTTGGGAAAATTTGGTTTTCTTTTTCTAGTTGTTGGAAGTGCAACATGGGGGTGTTTGTTTGTTCCCATTCTGTTTTCCTAATTTGTGAGTTCATAGTTATGATTTTCCTGTTAAGAACTGCTTTCATTGCTGTTGTAACTCAAAATCAGATGACAACGAGGCAAGTCCAAAAGGAAAAGAAGCGCTTTATTTTAGGTGGTACCCACCGGGTAGCCTCTCCATGGGAGAAGGAGGAGGGCCCCCCGAGGGCTGGGCAGCAGGGCTTTTATACCCGAAAACCGCAGGCTGGGAGGGGTAAGCAAGCATCGTCACAGAAGCTAAAATGGCCATTAGGGGAGTACGGGAACAATTTTGATTGGGGGAAACATATTCAAATTTGGGCTAGGACATGTACATTGGGAGGGGTCAGCAAGCATGGCTACATGAGGAACGAGGAGTGTTGAACAATCGTGGGGCGGGGGTTGACTCACAGGTGTGGCATAGGGGCCGAATGCGATTAGGAGAGGCGCAACATGTAGGGGGCGGCCCGAGGGCCACTATAATCTTATCTATGTTGTAAGGCACGTAGGGACCGGGGGCTTTAAACAGGATGTAACTTATCTTGCACAACAGGAAATATTTTGTCAAGGGGCAGCAAAGGGAACAAATGAGGCTGGGGAGGGGGCTGCCAAAGTCAATAGCAAGAGCCCAGGTTATAACAATTGCATCCCATAAATTGCGGTAAGTTGTACTTGAATTTTCATTGAATTTTAGATATTGTTGAATTTCTTCTGATTGCTGAGTAGGGTGTTGTTTAGTTTCCATGAATTTAGTGGGTTTTTCTGGTTTCTTTTGTCATTTATTTCCAGTTTCATTGCAGTGTGGTCAGATAATATGCATAGGATGTTTTCTATTTTCTTGGATATACTTGCCCATGACCTCTGGACTAGTATGTGGGTCTATTTTGGAAAATGATCCATGTGCAGCTGAAAAAAATGTGTATTCAGCTGTGGTTGGGTGGAACACTCTTTATATGTTCAGCAGGTCCATTAGTTCCAAGCTCTGGTTCAGTTCTGCTACTTCCTTGCTAATTTTTTATCTGGTTGATCTATATTTTTGAGATAAGGGGATGTTAAGGTCTCCTGTTAAGACTGTAGTCTTAGATATTAGGTTTTTTATGTCCATTAGGATTTGTCTTACATAGTTGGGTGCTCCTGTGTTTGGTGCATAGATATTCATGAGTGTTACCTCTTGCTCTTGAATGTTTCCCCTGACCAATATATAGTGGCCTTCTTTGTCTCATTTGATCCTTCTTGGTTTGAAGTTGAGACTGTCTGAGAACAGAATTGCTACTCCTTATTTTTTCTGAGGTGCGGGGCATGTAGTATTGTTTACCATCCTTTGACTTTGAGCCCATGAATTTCCTTTTGAGTTAAATGTGTTTCTTGTATACAGCATTTTGTTGGATTTTGTTTCCTAATCCATTATGCCAGTCTACTTCTCTTAACTGGTGAATTGAGTCCATTTACATTGATGGTTATAATTGAAATGTGTTGACTTAGGATTGTCATGATATTTACCTGCTGTTGTTTATTCCTTTTTATCTTATGTTTAATTGTCTGTCCTGTTTAGTGGGTTCCTTCCGTTCTCATTCTTCGAGTTCTGGTCATTGTGGTCTCTTTCTAGAACATCTTTCAGCAGCTTTGTCATCATGAAATTCTTTAGTTGTTCTTTGTCATGGAAGTATTTCACTCCTTCATCAAACTTGAAAGAGAGTTTTGCAGGGTGTAATTGTCTGGCCTGGAATTTGTTTTGTGCTGGACTTGAAGAACTCTGCTCCATGCTCTCCTTGCCTTCATGGTATGTATAGAGAATTTGGCTGTAATTCTGATGGGTTTTCTTTTGAATGTCATCTGCTTCTTCTCTCTAGCAGCTTTCAGTATATTATTTTTGTGTTGGATTTCTGTGATCTTGGGTATTATATGTCTTGGTGAGTTTTTACTTGTGTTGAAATTATTTGGTGTTCATTATGTTGGATTGTTTCCTCATATTTGTGAAGTTTTCTGTGATTACTTCTCCCCAACTTCTTTTTATGTCATTTGTATTGGCTCTTTCATTCTCATTGATAGCAATTATTCTCACATTGTTCATTCTGGCATTGTCTTTCAGGTGATGGATTATTTTTTCCTGCATTCTCTTTGTTTTTAAGAGATCTTTTCTCACTTTTTCATTAGCTGCTCCAGTGTCTTCAAGATCTGAAACTCTGTCTTCACTTTCACTCAAACGGTTTTGTAGACTCATGATTGATATTTTTACTTCTTCTATATCTCTTTGACTCTATTTCATGCATTCTCTTTCTTTTCTGTATTTCTCATTCAAGGAATGCATCGTATTTCTGATCTTCTCAATTTTTTTTAATCAATGTCTTCTTTAGAGGTGGTTATTAATTGTTTTTCTGCAGTTTCTTCCAAGTTGGGTTTCCTCTGTATATTTCCGGACTTGTTTCTGTATTTCAGATGCTATGATTTCAATGCATTCTTTTTTTTCAAAGAATTCTTTTTTGATTTCAGAAATGATTTCTGCTTTGAGTTCCTCATGACCTATCTGCTGTTGTTTCTTTGCTTTAGACACAGTTAATTCATAAGTTTCATCTGGAATAGTGCTCTCTGCACTTGTTCTGGGTGGGCATTTGGTTTCATCCATATGTTTCTGGATTTGGTTCATTACTTCAGATGCTATGTATTCAAATATTTGTTTTTGTATTTCAGGCATTAATTCTGGTCTGAGTTCCTCTATCCCTTTCTGCAGTTGTTCCTTTGCTTCTGTGTCTGTTAATTCATTCATTTCACCTGAGCTAGTGTCCTCTGCACTTATTGGTGGACTTAAGGCCTGGGATTATGTTTTTCTCCTTGTCTTTGTTATTTTGTATAGCACTGACCTCTGACCTTTGGTGTAGAACTTTGGTGCAGTTATAACCTTAGCATGTTATGAGATTCAGGTGCCAGTCCATTAAATTTGAGATTATCCAGTTATGCCTGTTCTGCATCTAGCTGTTGTGTTCAGTTCCCTTTTGCTGCCACTCTTCTGGTACAACTGTGATCCTGTGGTCCCCCTCTGTTGGGTCCCTGGTCAGGGGAGCACTGGGGAGTGCAGAAGCTCTCCCTCACACTCACCAGGCTGGATGGGTTTGAATCAACAACTGTCAGGAGAGTCACACAAGTTCTCACTCCCATGGCAGCTTTGGGGCAAGGGTTTTGGGGAATTGCCAGGCAGGCATGTCTTGGGTGTCTCAGGCAAGTCTCTGGCTAGGATGTCTTGGGCCCTGAACTTCTGGATGGCACAAAGCACGCAAGGAGAAACCGCAGGCTCTCCCACACACTCACCAAACCATACTCTTGTGGATCAGGTTACTGGAGAGTTGGAAAAGTTCTCACTTGCTCAGTGGGTTTGGGGGTCAGGGGCTCAGGGGATTTACCGGGCAGGTCAGTCTGGATGCCTCAGGCTGGTCGCTCACTAGGTGGGTTTTGCTGCGGGGGCTACAGATAGCGTGCTGCATGGGGAGAAGCCAAACATTCTCCCTGAGTCTCGCCACATATTCACAGAACCAGGATGTGGAGAGAGTCAGGAAAATTCCCACTCACTCGGCAGGCTTGGGGGCAGGGGTTCCAGGATGGATTTCATAGTGATGTTTTTTTTTTTTTTTTTTTTTTTTTTTTTTTTTTTTTTTTTTTATTTGGTGGAACCAGGGATTAAACTCATACCCTTGCACTTGCCAAGGAAGCACTTATTCTACTGAGCCATCTTGCCAGTCCCTCAGTTATGTCTTATAGGTAATGATCTATCCACAGTCAACCATTGCAACTAAGTCAACTGTTACCCTTTCTTTAATGCCTGATCTTTACTCTTCAAAAAAATATAAATTTTGACCTCTTAGACTACTTGTTTTTTTTGCGGAACCAAGGATTGAACTCAGGCCCTTCCGCTTGCCAAAGAAGTGCTTACTCTGCTGAGCCATCTCCCTGGACCCTCTGAAACTACTTTAAGATCCTTGCTGTTTGAGGTGCTATCAAAAATGACATATATAATAAATATAACACTTTATTTCTTTATTTAGAAGTTTATTATTTAATCCACAAGCTTTATGTAGCTTTAGTTTAAAAAACAAAAGTAAAAAACAGTGAAACCAAGACCCTATTTCGAAGTCCGGGCCCTTCTCTCAGCTTCCAAATACAAGAGCTCTGAACATTATATATCTCAATTGGATTAATAAGGCAAAAATATGAATGGAGCCATGTAATTTCAGAAAACCAAGTTTTCATATAACTGAAGGGTTCATCCTTTCTTCCTGGGACAACTTAACTGCCTTTACAAGTAGGGGGAAAGTAGGGACTGGTGACGAGGGATGGAGTAGAGAAAAGAAACCCAGAACAGAGTAGAATCCAGTTCCAGTGTTCTGAATCAATCTGTCACACACTCATATAGCCCAGTGTCCTGAGAAACAAGCTTTCATTTTCCTGTCTCAACCTGGAGTTTGAATCCTGATTCCTTTCAGCAGCGATTCCACAGGCAGCTGGAAGACTGTGGTACTGGGACATCCACTTATGTTTCTGTGGTACTCCAACAGGGATCTGATTCTCGACTAGCCTGCAAACCATACAAGGTTGGAAGCAGAGCTTAAATGGGTGTGAAGACTCTAATAAGAAGAAATAAACAAAAAAAGAAAGAAAAAGAAAAAAATAAAAGAAAAGGACGAAAGGCCCCCTGGGAATAGCAAGGACATTCAAAGAAGTAAGAATGCCAATAATACTTAAACCCCTTTTTCTAAAAAAAGATATTTTTGGCTTCAAGTATTTTACTCTAAGTGAATGTATGTCAGCTGTCAATGAAAAAATGTCACTAATACACTATGGACACATTTTTCAATGTAAATCCATGCCCGTCTTTTTTATATGGTGAACTTCAACCTAGTAATTATTACAACAAATGTTGTAGTCTAAATCCCAAATACATTTTAGCAATTTTGAAATTGAATTGAGTACAAACCAAATAAAAGTTACATCCTAACCTGCATCCCCCCCTAGGACCATGGATCAAGGAGCTGTTACCCTCAGGTGCTTCTAAGTTGTCCAGGTTGTCTTCAGCTTTGCTGTCAGTCTCCTTGGGTGCCGGGGCTGCTTCCAGTTCTTCTCGTGCTGGTGTGGTCGTGGCAGGAGCAACAACTGCAGGGGTAGCAGGAGCCATGACGATTGCCACAGCCTTTTCCATCTTGTGCTTATTCTTTCGTGTTTCTTACCTTTTTTGTGTTTCCATCCTTCTTTTTCTTCCCAGCTCTTTCTTGATTGGAATTCCTGGCTGGTGATGGGCTTGTCATGGGGCTCTTAGCTCTCCTGGACAGCACAGCAGGGGACAAGTTTGTGGAGGGCGATTGAGGCTGGACAGGGGATGGGAGCGCTGGGGATTCTTAGCTGCTGGCTTGGGAGTCCCAGAGACCAACGGAGAGGATGGAGCCTGTCTTAATGGACTGCTGGCTCGGTGAGGCAGCCTGTTTTGTCTTTTCAAGTTCAGGAGTTCTGGAGACTCCTCTAATGGGCCTGGTACTCGGAAGTGAGGACCGCCTTCTTTGGGGTGAGGCCGACGTTCTCTTTGAGCGGGTGGAGGCCTTGAGGTTTGAGGAGCTAGAGGCCGTGGTGAGGGAGAATGCCATTTGTTTGGTTGTGGTGACGGCTCGGGGAAGACCCTTTCCTAGGCTTTAATGAGACAGAATGTGAACATCTCTTGGAGGCTGAGGTGCTTCTTTGTTTGTGAGGCAGAGAGAGGGAGACTTGGCGCTTTTGTGGTGAGGATGGCGGTGCCCTTCTCTTGGGAGGGGGTAGGGGCGAAGCTGTCCTTCTCTCTTGAGGTGGAGAAGGAGGGCATCTTCTTGGGGAAGGAAGCCCTCCGAGGGGGAGGGGAGGGAGTCCTTGTCGTGGTGCTGGTGTGGGGGATCTGCACTGCCAAGGAGGAGGAGGTGGTGAGGACGAGCAGCATCTTCTGGCAGGTGGAGGGGAGGGCCTTCTCCTTGTCTGCTGCTTTTAGTCGCTGGCAGTTGTCATCGCTTTCCCATATGTATCTGAGGAAGGGCTCTTTCTGGCGCTTTCGTGGTGATGCAGACGCACTTTGGGAAAGGGACGGTCTTCACCGCTGGCGACCTCACCATTTTTCACACGGTGAACTTGGGTCGCTCATCTTCAGAGGAAGAGGAAGAGCCAGAGTCAGATGAAGACTGCTGGCGCTGTCGTCTGTACTGGCGTCTCTGCTGCACAGAATCAGCTGCAGCCATTGTGCCACCTTTATCTTCTTCAGATTCAGGTAACTGTACTTTTCTAGGCTTTGGTGCTGGCGCTGGTGGTTCTCTTTCCTCAGTACCTTTGTGTTGTGTCACTGAAGTTGTGAGAGACACAGAAACACGGCTTTTTCTTGTACGGTTTGACTGCTGGAGTATTGGGGAATGACGCATTCTTGGTGGTGGAGCAGCTGGCGGGGATGGCCTGTGCCTTCGCCTCGGAGGACTTGCTGAAGGAGATAACCTACGAGTTTCTCGAGGGAGGCTGGATGTCCTCTTGGTAGGTTTCTTTGGATGTCACCACGAACAAGAAGAGGAGGATGACGAACTGCACCCAGACAGCGATGCTGATGACAGCCTCCGTCTCCTTCTATGCCTTGGAGGAGGTGGCATTCGTCGTGGTAGGGTTCTTCTTTAAGGAGACGGTCTCCTTCTTGGCCTTGGCTACCTTCTGGGTGGATACGGTCTTGATAGAGACCTACGGCGCCTTCTTGGTTAAGTGTGAGAAGGAGAGCGAGAACGGGTCCGTGACCTGGATTTGGATTCACTGAGATCTTGGCCGGGTCTTTTTCTTTTTTTTTGGAATTTTTTTCCAGAGTAGGTTCTTTAGGTTCTGGTAGGGGTTTGGGCTTGGGAACTTTCAGGATGTCATTAGTCAATGTGGCCTCTTGTACTGAAGGTGCTTTTACTTTCACTGAAAGTTCAGGGAGCTCTGGAGGTTTTTCCTTCTTTTCTGGAGCAGGGGAAAGACTATGGCTCTTGGTTCTGTGTTGGGGAGACTGAGAACGATTGCACTTTCTTTCTCTCCTGACAAGGGAAGATCTCTTCCCGGGAAGGAGCTTTGGATTTGTGTCTTCTTGGGCTTGGAGACCGCCCCCTTTTTTCTCTGCTGCTTTCTTTTACTTCCTTACCTCTTATCTTTGTCTTCATCCTGCCTTTTCATTGATGCCAATTTTTCTTCAGTCTGTCTCTTTTATTTCTTCTTTCTTTAGTTCTAGGAAAGCAGAAAGGATTCCAGCAGTGTTTTCTTATGCGCTGAATAGCAAGAGCCAAAGTTTTCCCATAAATTCTCTAGCATTTTTCCTATTCAGAAACCCAGTCAGGTTGATTTGCATCATTTTGGGATCTGGATTCTTCACTTCCAGCTGGTTTAATATAAACTCAATCACATCATCTTCAAATCCAAGGATTTCTGTTACTCGTTTTGTTATCCAAGGCTTTATTACTTACTTATTTTGTGCTCATGTCCACCTTATTTTTAGGCATTCTGCAAATTTCAGCTGTTTCAGTAGTTTCTTCTGTTTGTTGCTGAACTGATTATCCTGTTCTGCACTTGTTCTGTGGAAGAATTCCACATCCGTCTTGCTGCCTGGTTTGGAGATTGCTCCCTCAAGATTTTATTTTTTAAAAGCATTATTTGATACAGGGTCTCCCTATGCAGTTCAGATTCATAGTGATTCTCCTGTTTCAGTCTCCCTAGTGCTGGGATTACAGGCATGCACAAACACATTTGGTTTCTAGGTTGGCATGGTGTGCATGGGTTTTGGGGGCTGGCATGGCATGAGATACTGGGGATTGAACTTGGGTCCTTGTGCTTGCCAGGCGGGCACTTAGACCACAGGGCTATCTCCCTAGCACCTAAATGTAACATCTACATTAAAAATGATTATGGTAAAATACACATTGCCATTAATCCCCTTCCACAATACACTCCTTTGCTTCAAGCACTCATCCCATTATTCTTTCCGTTTTCTTAAGCAGTTCGGGGAGTCTTTCATAGTAATGAAATACAGCAAATGCTGCTGCTGTGTGTCATCCAACCAAAAGACAGGCTTGTGAAATGTTACCATGTATTTTTATCCACCTGAACCACAAGATCTGGCACAGTGTGACTGCTGGCTTTTCCCCAAAGTCAAAATGACAACGAGGGGTAACATTTTGAACTGATCCAGGACATTGAGGCAGCCCCTGAACTGCTTCAGAAAGTGGGTGGTGGGGTAAGTATGTGCAAAGCAAAGGGAGGGATGAACAGCTGTATATCTTTTATTGTCATCTATCTATATTAAAAAAATTAACATTCACCATAGGTTTGACCACACTTTATGTACTGTGAGGGCACTCTTTTACTTTCCTAAGTAGAATACTCATCCTGGTTCACGGTAGGTGTTTATTTACTGGTCTGTGTCTTCTCTGATGTCGTCTAAGGTGCATGTGGGTATAGGCCTCATCCCAACTGCCATGGAACCTCTCCCTTAGCCTCTGGTCTTGAGCGAGCCTTTGCTTTTCATGTTCGCTGTTGTGTCTATTCTCCCTTGGTTCTCTTGGTTACCACTATCTTAGTTTCTGACAGCACTAATTAATTTTTGTCCATTTTGGACTTCAGTGGTGTTGAACAGGATGTCCTGTTGGTGTTTGGCTTCTTTTATTCAATCTGTTATTTGTATTATTTTAAATCTATGTTGTTTTCTACTAGAATTTGAGGATGGTTCCCAAAGTTTCCCTTTTTTTCCTCTGCTGAACTGTTCTACCCAATCCTCCAAAGTTGCAATTTGGCGGGTTTTCCCCCTGTAAGTAATTTACACTATACAGTATAGTTGACTTTAGAAAGAGAAGTCTTCCAGTTGGGCCTGAGCTAATTTCTCATCCTCTATCACTCTTCCTGTGGTGTTGCAAATTCATGAGCATTTTAAAGCATTAGTTGGCAGCAGCTACCAAGAAACCAACAGCTTTGTCTTTCAAGGGCAGGGGACTGAGTTCTGCAAACACACACTTAGAAGTGGATTTTCCCACCAGAACCTTGGCTTGGTGGACACATTGATTTCAGCCTTTTAAAATCTGGAGCAAAATTCTAGCCATGGATATGTGACCTACAGGCAGTACAATAGTAAGTGATGTTTTTAAAAAGTTGTTAAATTTCTATTTAGCAACAGAAAAATAGTACAGTTCCTACCACATTTCATTAGATGTTAGGTAGTAATCCAACACATACAAGTCTGCAGCTAGTTTATTGCAGACAGCTCATCAGAAGGTTATGTTGCTTAAAAGCTGAGACTTTCTGGATGTTTTCCTAAGATTGCTTTACAGTGATGAAACTTTTGTTATACCAGCTTTATCAAGTTTGAAGACTAAAATGTTTCTATCATAGGAGTGTGGCTTTTGTTCTCTCAGACTACTAGCTAAGTTGTCAAGAGCTCTGTTTTAGCAATGTAAAAACACTGAAGTCCACATCAGTCAGTGTCTTGAAATCTGGCTTGGTCACCTGCGCCATGGAAAACTTACCCCTTCCAAGCCTCCAGCACTTCATTTGTGAGATGGGCAGGGTAGCAAGGCTTGGATGCAGGATATATGAAATGCTGTTCGACTTGTCCATTCTCTCATCTTCATTTATATTCCATTGGCTTCTTTTTTGAAGATATTGTTAAACAGACAGACATAAAAATAGATGAAAGCCTTTTGGGTTTAACCATTTGCTTCTCTTGTGAATTCACTTGTCTGTAAAGCTATACTTGGTGCTATAAGGAACATTGAGAATAATTTCCTGCCTTAAGGAAGTTGACATTCAAGAGAAGACAGGATGGATGCATGCATAACATCTCATGTTTGTGTGTCCTTAGTATTCTGGTTTGCTGATTCAAGGGTGTGGTTCCTTCAGGAAGTGGGATTGCTCTGTGTTTTATAAGAACAGTGAAGTAATCTTTCCACTGTGACCCATCCTTGGAAGGGAGAACAGGAATGGGAGGAGGGATATGTGTTTTTTCAAGGTGGGGGTGCATAGGAGACAGCCTGCTCTGGTGTACAGAGATGTTTCAGTAATAGAGCACATAAGTACAACATTCATGACTGCTTTGTAGGATGGAAAAATCAATGACTAGACTGGAAAAGAATCCATCATGAGGCACAGATACCACGACTTGATGGTGAAGAGGTTGGAGATGCTAAGGATCTCCCCCCTCCCAAAAGAAGAATATGAGCAAGAAAAACTTCTATTTTATTTTTGCTAATTGTTTCCTGAAACGCACAGATGAAAGACAGTCTTGTGTGGTTGAATTTGGCTGCTGTTGTACTAAGTTTACAAAGCTTCAGAGATCTATTTTCTCCCCCATAAAAACTAGTGGAACACTAATGCTTCACTTGGGACTTATGTTTGAATTTTGAGTGCAGATGTGTGTTTTTGTCTTAATTTTCCATCAACACAGATGTTTACTGCAGAATGACAATCATTTTAGGTGGCTCCTGGATTTTTATCAACATTTTTCACAAGAATATTGTCTTTTATGATTATGCAATAAGACAGCTGCGGGTGTCATTTGCATTTTTTTTTGAAAGTTCTTTAACTTTAAATTTTTTTTCTTATCAACATTTAAACCAGAGGGGTGGGATCACTTTGTTGGTGCTGGAATCTCTTCTGTTTGAAAGGTAAGTACAGGAATTGCAGGAAGAAGCAGGATCTACATGGAGCTAGAAGAGATGATAATGCTGCTAAAGATTCCTGTCATGGTAAGTTGGAGATGAGGTTCAACAACAAAGGACCACTTGTGTTTCACAACAGAGAGAAGGATATTAGCTTCCAACACAGGACTTTGTTTTTAGTGTCAAAAGATCATGAATTCATATATCTAACCTTACCAAACAGGACAATTATATCCTTTACTCTGAAAATCTTTCTAACAGTAAATCAAGTACAGTGGATACTGTAGTAACCATTTTACAGCATCCAACTCAACAGAAGACAGAATCACTATGTATTCCACAGGTATTTTTCTCTTTCTATTTTCTCTGCTCTCCTTGAATTAGAGTGAGAGAACAGATTTTCATCTAGAGCTGAAATTCAGAGTTTTTGAAATGAATTTAGCAGGGCACATTTGGAGAAGGATTTTAAGAAAGATTTGGCAGTCAGCTAAATAGCTCAGTGGATCAAACAGCCTGCTTAGGCAGACAGAGGGGCTGAGAGTTCGATCCCTGGACCTGCTGTGCCAGCCCCACCTCTGGGGTGCACTGAGGTGGCAATTGAGACTGGGCATAGTGGCGAGTGGAGCATGCCTGTAATCCCAGCACTTGGGAGGCTGTAAACAGGAGGATGCTACTAGCCCGATTTACACAGTGAGACCCTGTAAACCTGTAGACCTTGTCCTAAATTAAAGAAAAAGAAAAAAGAAAAAAGATTTGGATTTGACAATTTCATTTTGGAGTGCTTGGTTTTGGTTCTCTTTCTTCTGTGTCTCTCTGTGAAGCAATTTTTTTAGTCTCTGACTCAGGTCCTACAAGAATGTCTGTAGGCCATTTGCTCTATGCAGTTAAGAAGCAACCTGGGTATGATTATCTTAATTTACAGTTTTCTGGCTTTGTTGAGATGGAATTGACAAAAACTGTTCATATTTAATATGCATAATGTGATTTTTTGAGACACATATCAGAAAAGCATTACCAAAACCAAGCTAATTAACATATCCATCATTATAGTTACCTCCGTTTTTTGGTGAGAGTAAAGATTTCTCAATTTTGAGTAATGTGATTATACATTATGATTGTGATGCTACATTGTGATCATGCATTATAATTAATTATGGTTCTCATGCTGCATATTGAAGCTCTACAGATTATTCATCTTGTTACTGCAACGTTTTACCATTTCACCAGCCCCTCCCCATCTGCTACCCCTACAACTCTTCCATCTCTGTTTCTATGCCTTCGTTCACATGTAAATGAGATTACACAATATTTATCTTTCCATGTCTTATTTCACATTGATCATGTCTATGTCTATGTGTCTAGGTTTGTCTCTTTTGTCATTAATGGTAGAATTTTCTTCTTTTTTTTTTTTTAAGGCTGAGTAATACTTCATTGTAATGAGCATTCTTGTTGGGTGAAGACTCCAGAAATACTAACACTAAAGTTGAAGTTTGAAATAATGGGTAACATAAGATAGAGACTCTTTCTTCAATGACTTCTGCACTGAAATAAAAGGAAATCCTTTGTATAGCTTGAAAACTAATTATTTAATTAAAATGTTCCTCATTTAGAGGGTGACAACATATGAAATTCATTACTTTAAGAGACTGAAAATATAGATGTGGTCAGGAGTTGCTGATGATTTCAGGTAAGTTTGGGAGAGTGGCCGCATCAGGAGCGGTCTATCAAGTGTGACAAGTACCACTGTCAGCTAAGGACCTCCATGGCAGGACACCTTACCCACTTGAGTATTTTTGTAAATGGTAACTCCATGACTTTGGAAACTTGTAAATGTAGATAGAATGTGAGATGAGGATAGATTGCTTGGAATTAGGTCAGCATTTTGGAGACACAGAGCACATGGTATAACTCCCCACTGTGCGCCAAACTTGATACCTTGAGCTGTTGATGGCTTTTCTTCATCCCTTGATGGTTGTGTCTGTAAAGTTTTCAGAGGAGAAAAACCCAAACTGGGTCTTGGCTCTGCACAGCTTATCATGACTCCAAATAGATTATTTGATAAAAGCAATAATTTATTTATTTTTAATTGGGTTTATTTATTTTTTACATATTTTTATTGAAGAACAAATAGCAATAAGGCAGTTTCAAATCAAATTAGTAGGACAGATTCAATAATTAACACATTGCATATTGTTTTCTTAGTGGTTATTTGTTGTACAAGGTGCAGACATGATATTCTATTTACAAACACTATTACAGTGAAACTCTGTTCATTGAATTAAGAGAATGTAGCTGCATACCTATCTTTTTTAAAAAGCTGATTTCAAAAAAAAAAAAAAAAAAAAAA
>PVKA01049350.1:0-13293 GCA_004027165.1 Ctenomys sociabilis | reverse complement strand
GGGTCTTTAAATTTGAGGGCCCTGTTATATCTTAGTTCTTTATAAATTCTAGACAGTAGACCTCTGTCTGATTGCTTATTAGTTAGGATTTTTTCAAAGTTTGTGGGTTGTCTTTTCACTCTGTTGACAATTTCTTTTGACATGCAGAAGCTCTTTAAGAAGAGTTGATCCCATTTGTTGATTCTTTCAAGAGCTTCCTAAACTTCTTATTCAAGAACTTAGCAAAGATCTTTTGTCTTGCTGCACAGCTAGATGTTGGCAAACTATCGCCTGTGAAACAGATTGAGCCTCCTGTTATTTTTGTGTGGACTGAGAGTTAAGAATAATTTTTACATTTTAAAATAGTTTTTTTCAAATGAAGAATATTTTATGATGTGAAAATTCTATGAAATTTATATTGAAATGTCAATAAATGAAATTTTAGTGGAACAGAGTTGTCTTAGTCTGTTGGAATGGGGCTATAACAGAATACCAGAGTCTGGGAAAGTTGTAAGAAGTTTTTTGCATAGATTTGGAAGCTTGAAAGTCCTCTGTCCTTTCTTGCCGAGTCATTTATGTTAGGAGACAAGACAGCAAGAGAAGCCAGAATTCACTGTTCTATTAACTCACTCTTACAGTAACTAACTCACTCCACAGATAGCAATATTAATCCACTAGGAAAACAGAGCCCTCATGACTAATTAGGCTCCACCCCTAGCATCACTGCATTTCAAATGAAGTTTGAGACACAAATCTCATTGCCTGTGGATGTGTCTGTGATACAATGGCAAAGTGGAAATCTGTGACTGCTCAGGACCCACGAAGCCTAAAATATTCACTGTCTATCCTTTTACATAAAGGCTTGCTAAACCTTCTGCGAAGCTTTTATACAGGAACATGCATGACTTTGTATGTCTTGTCTTTTCCCATCATAGCAAAGACGTTTTCTCATTGAAAACCCCTTCTTTCTCTCCAGATTTTACCTAATTATCCTACCTGGTCATATGGTTCTGTCTACAATTTCTCAGCATTAGTTAATATAGCTCAACACAGCTGCAATTAACTTTGTGTGTGTGTGCTGCGCTTAAATCTAAGGCCTCACCCATTCTAGGCAAGCACTGTACCACTGAGATATACCTCCAGCTCTAATTCATGAGCTCTCTCTCTCTCCCTCTCTCCCTCTCTTCCTTCCTCCCTCCCTCCTTCTCCCTCTCTCTCTCTCCCTTTCGCTTATTCTCCCCCACTCTCTCTGTCCCTATTTTTTTTTTAGTCTTGTTGAGAGTGGTAGTATGTGCCTGTAACCCCAGGTATTTGGAAAGCTGAGGCAGGAAAACTGCAACTTTGAAGCCAGCTTGTGCAAGTTATCTCAAGACAAAAAATTATTTATTTTTTAATTTACAGTATTTATTAGTGCATATTTACAGTACATACTGATCACATTCATCTTGGGAGTTGATAAATACAGATAACATCTTGTAATTCTGTTTGCACCATCCTGTCCTCCTTTTCCCTCCATCTCTTGGTCCTCTTCCCATGTATGAAAGCTCTATCTCCCTGCTACCCATTAGGGGGTAGCTGTTTCATTCATTTATACTTTGAGTTTCCCATATAAGAGAAGCAATGAGTCATCTAAGCTTGCATGTCAGATTTATTTCACTTAACATCATGGTCTCAAGGTGCATCCATTCTTCCCACAAATGATTCAAATAAAAATTGAAAAAAAAAAGAAAAAGAACTGGGTGTGTAGCTCAGCAGTAGAGCACTTGCCTGTCATGTGTGAGGCTCTGAGTTCAGTCTTCCATGTCCCCAAACAGTTTAGGTCATATGTTTACTGTCTTTTCTATTGTAAAGACCAAAGGTTGGCCGGGCGTGGTGGCGCATGCTTGTAATCCCAGCACTCGGGAGGCTGAGGCAGGAGGATTGTTGTGAGTTCGAGACCAGCCTGAGCTACAAAGTGAGCTTAAAGCCAGCCTGAACTGCATAGCGAGACCCTGTCTCAAAAAAAAAGACAAAAAAAAAAAAAAAAAAAAAGACCAAAGGTTGGCACTGGGCCTTCTGTGTCCTGTTTTTCCCACTATGAACAGAGTCGTGCTCACCTTTCAAAGTCAGACAGGTTTACATTGTATTTCCACCATTCCCTGGACAAGCAAATGAAGCAAATTTCCTGAACTTTCTGCTCATCTGCAGAATGAATTTATTCTGAGGATTTGGGAGATGGTGTATGATGAACTCCAAGACCAAAAACAATAGCAGCAGTTGTCAGTGGATAATCTATTTGTATGATGAAGATATCACCTCTGGTCCTAATGAAACTCATGAACATACAGTGAGAATTCAAAGTAGTCAGAAACAAAACTGCTTGGCTCGGGTGTAAAGATTGGCTGCGTAAGTTCAAGGCCTCAAGTGGGGGAGATGTTAGGCTAATGGACAAATTTAACAAACACCTCTTGGGTGCTTACTGAGCTTGGAGCTGCCTAGGTCAGGCCTTGTGTCAATGTCAAAGGTGGATCTATCCTAGAAATTTTTGTCTAAATTAGGAGAAGGGCAACACAGACTTGAGCTATGCTTTGACTTCTCCATAATGTTTCACTCAGCCTCTCAGGGTGCATGATTCAGAGTCAGTATTTCACATAAAAAGTATTGCACATGGAAAATACTACTGTTATTCTGTGGGGAAGTAAATTTCTAAGTGCAGCAATCTGAAATTAATAGCTTGCTCTATGGAAACTCTCGACAACATCCTGAGGTGAAGCCAAAGTCCAGTTTTTAGTTTTGAATTATCTTCTCTGTCTGCTTGGCTTCTTCCGGTCTTGGATCCTGAACACAAGAAATTCAGATTTGCCCTTCCCTGGACAGTTCGCTTGCCAACTGGAGCCCTTAAACAGCAGTGACTTCACTTTCTTAATTCTCCAATTAATCCACCCACTGGATCAAGGCAAATAATCTGAATCTTACTTAAGGATTTAGAGAATTCAGAAAAGAAAAGCACAGCAAAGTCTTTAATACTATTACTATAAAACGTTTCGGTTGAAGCTGTGGGAAATGAAGGAAAGGAAGATGGCAGAGATCAACTTTGTTTTGCTTTTTTAGAGAAAGTATTCTTGTAAGAAATCAAATACTTGTAGGCACATTGAAGAAAAATGTAGATATTGAGGGAGAAAGTAATTTAAGAAAGAAATAGGAAGGGCAGTAACTTCTTTTTTCAGAAAACCCACAGTGCCACAGATATCCGTAAAGGTGGCAGCTGCTCCAGCAGCCATACGTGGCAGGACAGACATACTCCTTTTTATTCTCTCTTATATGTAAATTTAAGCAATCTGGACAAAGAGGCCTGGATTTCTATTTTTCACTGATGCTATTTTTTTTTAATTCCAAGTTAGACTATTTTCCCCCTTATATAAGACCACATAGGAAGGGCATCTGTTTGATTCACTGTGCTTTATTACACTTAAATGTTGTTTTTCTGGGTTAAAAAAGTGACAGTGAACAACGTCTCAGAAGAAGGAAACCTAATAATTGACATGTGTCTGAATCTGTTTATCTCCCAGCATGCACAAATGTGTGACTAATACTTGAAAATAGGGACAGATACATGGGAGTCTGGGTGCTAAGGGAGCCCCCCAGAGTGAGAAAGATAAACATCTAGAATTTTTGTTGATTACAATTTGCTCCTATATATGGAAACTTTAGGTTATTTTAAGATATGGCTTTGTTTTAAAATATACAGTTCAATAAACTTGAATATTATAGTACATGCCTGTATTTCTAAGCACTCTAGGAGGCTGAGGCAGGAGGATGGAAGATTCGAGGCCACTCTGGCATTTAGCAAATATTGAGACCTTGTCTCAAAATAAAAAGAAAATTGCTGGGCATGGTGGAGCACAGATGTCATCCCAGCACTTGGGAAGCTGAGGCAGGAGGATCCCTGAGAGTTCAAAGCCATCCTTGGCTATACAAAGTGAGTTCAAGGCGAACCTCACCTGCAAAGTGAGATCTTGTCTCAAAAAGCAAATAAATGAATAAATAAATAAAATATTTTTTTTTAAAACACAAAAAGGGTCAGGGGATACAGTTTAGTGTGAAGGGACTGGGTTTAATCCTTAGTAGAAAGGAAAAGAAAAAGGGAAGGGTGGATGGAAGGAGAGAGGGAGACAGAACAAATAAGCAATGATAACCTTAAGTATTAATATCAAGTAAACACTACCAATTTTCAATGGAAATCTAGAAGAAATGGACCAGGTGTAGTGTAGCACACTTGTAATCTCAGCAGTTTGGGATGCTGAGGCAGAGGGCGGCAAGTTCAAGTCCTGCCTGGGCAATGTAGTTGCCCAGAACTCTCAAAACAAAGAAAATAAAAGAGGATAGGGCACTCTGGGATACAGTGCCTTTTAGATCCTAGTAAAGGAGGAGTGGAGCCATGAGGGGAGGAAGAATAAAAGAAAAGGGCATTGCTCTCAGCCCCAAAGACTGAAGGACATCCCCTCCGCTTTGGACATGTGGCTCGAAGCAATTTCAGATGCACCTATACTGTGGTAGAAGTCATGGGTTTTAAGACTTAAGAGATAACTACCGCCTTCAGGAAATTTATAACTTAGTTGCATGATACAGTTAAGAAAGCCGCCTTAAAGGGCTGGTATCTCAACTTTACCCCTTGCTAGTCCTGTGGCACTGAGTAAACTATTTCTTCTCTTCAGGCACAATTTCCTCATCTGGGAAACACTGATAGTTGTTTATCTCTTACACGGCACCCATGCCGGCCTTCTGTCAGTTCTCCCACAGGTCAAGATCTCGAGCGCCCCTGCCTTTGCCTGCTTGTTTCTGCTGCTTGGAAAGCTCTGCCGGCACGTTAAGTCCTTCAAATTTTGACTTTCTTGTCTTCTCCTCAGGAAGATTTGTTCCAGAAAATACGATTTCTGTATCCACAGATTAGGCTGTTGATTTGCTAAAGGGTAAACCTTCATCTGCTATTATAAATACTCCACACTAACTGAGATTTAGGATGAACAACCTCTTTCCTATATAGGGAAAGATAGCGAGTATTTAGGGTTTGCGGGCAGATTATCCTAAACCAAGGGGCGCGTCCTTGTCCCAATAAAACTTTGTCTTTACTTGTGGACATTGGATTTGGCCCCGGGCATGTCGTCGGCTGAGCCCGGAGTTCTGACGATCGCAGTTAAGGCAGTAGGTAAGGATCTAACCCCACTGCCACACAGCGCAGCCTAACTGCGAGCGGAGGATCGCGGGGGTCAGCGGCTGCGTGGGGGCCGGGCGACGCCGGAGGGGCGGGGCGGGCGACGCCGGAGGGGCGGGGCAGGGGACGCCGGAGGGGCGGGCGACGCCGGAGGGGCGGGGCGGGCGACGCCGGAGGGGCGGGGCGGGCGACGCCGGAGGGGCGGGGCGGGGCGGAGAGGCGGTACTGCGTCGTTGCCGTTGTGGTCCCCGCCTCCTCCCCAGAGGCAGCAGCGGCGGAGCTCGGCGGAGGCGGCGGACCTCGCAGCGTCAGGAGAGCCTCTCTCTGGGAACCGCGGCTTTCGAGGCCCGCCCGCGGCGCGTCCCCTGAGCCCCCCGGCGCGGCGCCCCGCCCGCACCCTCTCAAGGCGCTCGTTCTCGTGCCCTTCTTCCCCGCGTCCGGCTGCGCCATGGCGTTGGCGTTGGCCGCCTTGGCGGCGGTGGAGCCGGCCTGCGGCAGTCGGTACCAGCAGGTAAGCAGCGCCTCCCGAGCGCCGTCCGGGACTCCGGACCCCCCCCCCCCCGGGCCGCCGCCCCGCCCGCCCCGCCCGCGGCCTCCGCGCAGCGGTCAGCTGGACCCCGTGCCGGAGGCCGCGCCGGGCCTGGGCGCTCCGGGCGGGGTTCTAGGGGCACCGCGGCCCACCGTGGCTCTCCGCGCCCCCGGGCGACACCGGGCGTTGAAAACCCGATGCGGGGGCCTCGCTGACCGCAGTGCACCGGACGGGCGAGTCCCGAGCCAGAACTCGCGGTTCTCCGGAGGCGTCGCCCCGGGGGCCTTTATTTTTCCTCTTGGTTTGATGTCACGGAAAGAAAGGAAGAAGAAAAAACACCAAAGGGAAACTAGGTGGAGAGAAAAGATTAAAATCGCTGCTACTGCCTCTGACTGCTCCCCGCTGCGAAATTACTCAAGGTTTCGGAGCCTTGTCTGTAGAAACCCGTCCCTTTCGCCTCAGTTTTAACGCCGAAGTCAGGAATAAATGAGAGACGGCCCGCAGTTTGCCATGATTTGGCTGGGGTGATGCCCTGCAATCTGAAGCTAAGATGAAGCCGCAGGGCGTGTGCCTGGGTGCATTTTAAATGCTTGAGAGCGACGATTAAAGAGATAATTGCACAGCTAAGGACGCAATGTATAGGGAATGACTGGATTATTACCTTGGGTATGATTTGTAAATTGAGACCCCAGGGAAAAGAGCTGCTGGTTCTACTCCCTGCCTGTACAGGCTTTTCCCTAGAAATTTAGGCCTGCAAAGTTTCTAGAGGTATTAATCTAACACATCGTAATTACCGAAATTTTGCCAGGTAATAACCGATTTTGGTAAGGATCACAAATAGCTGCCTGTGTTCTGTCGCGTTCAGAGTCCCTTTAGTTTTGTGTACAAAATGTCAGTCCTGCTTTTATGAAATAAATGTTCTCTGCTAAATTACCCAAAATATTTTTCTAACTTAGAAATAAGAAAACCGGTCGATTAGAACATGTAGATTAAATCTGGTGTGGTCAATTACTGATTCGTTTTGCTGTCTTAAGCCTTTTGCTGGTGTGTTGTAATCAGTCTTGTCCACCCCTTACCCCCCCCCCACCGGACCCACAAAATGACTAGTTAAGAATTTAGCTTCTAGGTTTCATAAACACACTCAAAATCGTGGCCTCATCCTTAGATATCTTCACGGCCCAGGGTAGCACATGCTTTTTTTGTATGACCTTGGGACAAGACTCTGGGTCTTCTTGCTTTAATAAAATTCGAATTACAGATGTCACCTAATTGTCATCAGGATGTTTGTCTGTCATCTGTGGCTTGTAGTATCATCTGATTCTTTTCCTCCTGACTCGGATAAGGCAAACAAATAAAAGCTGTTTTTCTTTGTACTGCCATCTTCTTGAGCTATTTGGTAGTGCTAATACACTAAAAAGTACAGAAAATTTGTTGTGTGCATTCCTTGCTGTGGTGTTTAGTAGCTTTTACTTATCTATAATTGAAGGATGTCAAGGGTGGGCCACTTTTTACTTATTTTAAAAATATTTTATTGAAGAAATAATCTTCAATAAGATATGAAAAAAATCTTCCTAGAAAAATTATAGAGTCAGAAAACCTCCCATAACAAAGATCTGATTAGTCATAGATAACTCGAGTTAATATTTTGATGTTTAATTTTTATGGACTTACAGCAATGCAAATACACAGAACTACAGATCTGCACTACATTTGTACAGATTAGGAAAGCTAATATTAGTTTACTATGAACCTGTCACAAGTGGTTTATGCTGTTTTCTTTGAATCCTTACAAAAACCTTTTCAATGAGGATTTGAATGAGGATGGCAGAGGCAAGTTTACTAACTTCTTACTCAAGGTCATGAAGCTACTAAGTTGTTATTTCAAAGATGCACTTGTCAGGGGCCAGGGAGGTGGCTCAGTAGAATAAGCACTCAGCAAGTGCAAGGGCCTGAGTTCAATCCCCAGTTCTGCCAAAAGAAAAAAAAAAAAAAAAGGGTTTGCTTAGTAGAATAAGCACTCACCTGGCAAAGATGCTCTTGTCTATTTGAAACACAGGCATATGCTGTAGCAGATTTTATGTGTGTGTACATGTATTATCATGCACCTGTATCTACATATTTAAGCACATTTTGTATATGTTCACATGCAATTGCATGGATTTCTGGTCATACTTGCATACACTTTTGTACATGTTCATGTGTTTCATGTTCTTGGACACTTGCATTCATAAAGTTTGCATATTTGCAGGATAAAGGGACACAATCTACATATCTAATAAAGTGTGTTTATATTTTACTACCTTGTATTGTGCTTTTTCACCTGATTATGTCTCAGGAATATCTTCCTCTATCCATGAGGATTTTTTGTTTCTTTTGAGTCAAGTTCTTGCTATGGAGTTCAGGCTGGCCTTGAACTTACTGTCAGTCCATGTTGACTTCAAATCCATGGTAATAGTCCTACCTCAGCCTACTGAGTGCTGGGATTATAGGCTTGCACTGCTGTACCTGGCCTTTTTCTTTTTTTTCCTTTTGAGGTAGTCTTAACAGTGTTGCCCTTGCTTGTCCTGAATGCCTGGATTTGCAAAATAATCCTCCATGCCTCAACCTTCTAAATTCTATTTAGGCACATGCTACTCTCCCCAACTTGTATCAGATATTTTTAATGTCTTTACATAATTGTATGGCTAAATAGAAAATTAATCATTTGCCTTATTGTGATCACTGACAATGTTTATGTTTTATTTGCTAAGTTATTTTTAATTTCTCTTTTTTTTTTAGTGCCATACTGACAGTTGAACCTAGAGCCTTCACACTGAGCTACACCCTTAACTCTTTTCTATTTTTTCATTTTTTATTTTGAGACAAGGTGCCTTCAAGTAGTTTAGGCAGGACTCAAACTTTTGATCCTCATGCTTTGCTTGGCTTCCTCAAATTTTAGGATTATAGGTGTGACCACCACATCCAGTTTACTTTTTTAATATAGATTTCTAGGTGTGGCAGTATTTGGTTAGGGAACATACATATTTTAAAGGCTTTTGAATTATAAAATGCTAGTGAATTGTCCAGGCAACTTGATAGGAGCATGATACTCTTATTGTCAGAAAAAGTTGATTTATATATATGTATAATTTTTTTTTTTTTTTTTTTTTTGTCTTTTTGAGACAGGGTCTCACTGTGCAGTTCAGGCTGTCCTTAAGCTCACTTTGTAGCTCAGGCTGATCTTGAACTCACAACAATCCTCCTGTCTCAGCCTCCCAAGTGCTGGGATTACAGGCATGCGCCACCACGCCCGGCAAACAAGCCAATGTTTAAAACAGTTTTTTTTTTTTTTTTTGTGGAACCGGGAATTGAACTCAGGCCCTTGTGCTTGCCAGGGAAGCACTTATTCCACTGAGCCATCTCCCTGGCTGATTTATATTTGATATAGTTAATCAAATGAAAGTGGTCTTCCAGCCAAAAGTGTAATAGCTGTGTGGTTCACAGTAAATGCAAACACAGCCTTCTTTATGGATACAATTTGGGCATGGTGACAAGCTAGAAAGACTGGCCTCATAGTTTCCCTGTAGCATGATTAAAAAAAAAAAAAAAATTTGCATTCTGAAACTGAGATTTGCAGAAGCATAGGCTGATATGTGTTGTAGGCCTTTGAAAAGGCCTACATAGGCCCAGAAACCTGATATTTGTTGCTCTCTAGGGAAAGAAATTCTTGTCCATCTACTCCAGATCTCTTTGCTTTACTGTAGTGCATCTTTTCTACATCGTGAGTTTTGGTATTTCATACCAGATGGTTTGACTTTACTTTTTTTTTTTTTTTTAATTTTGTATTTGGTACAGGATCTCACTATGCAGCTCAGACTCAGTGATTCTCCTTCACTGAGGCAAGGCAGACACTGCAGAACTGGGAATCAAACCCTGATCCCTGCGCTTGCCAAAACAGGCACTTAGTCCACTGAGCTATCTCGCCAGCCCTCATACCAGATGTTTTGAGATAACTTGGATTTGTATTAGGGGGCAATAGTAACCTTTCCATATATATTTAAAAATAAGAATGTGCAGTTTAGGAATGATAATTCTGATGATGTTGTGGAGCAAGTTTGGGGATAACTCTTGGGTCAATTCTCCTATTTTTGTAGAAGAATATTTTGATCATTGAAAGAATTTCACAGCTCTAGCAAGTCAAACCATATGGTACAAATCTTGGAAGAAGGGCTGAATAATGCCTATGTGAAATGTGCATACATGTTTTGTGTATGCTTTTTTTTTTTCTATAGGAATGTTGTGTTTTTTTTTTTAATTGAAAGAGGATCAAGAGGTGGGAGAGGATTAAAAAAAGGAATTAAGATATATTATGTACATGTACAAACTCCGCACAGGAATGTAACACTATGTACTGTGAACGTATAATGTAGCAATCAAAAAAATTAAAACTATATTAGAACTTGTTACTCTATTATAATTTTCCAGTAATCTAATATAGTGCTATTCTTGAATATCTTATACCATGGCCCATATAGAAAAAGATAATATTTATATGCCATATTACAGGGGTAGACTGAGAAGGCTGCTTACTTAACCATGAGAGACAGTCCTGCCAGCACTCAGTACCTGCAACTCATGCCTAGTTAACTGGCTGGGATGTCTTTTGCTATAAGTTTAAAAAGTCAGTATTATATCATGAGATGCCCTTTGTAATGTTAACACTTTATTTTTGGTTACTTTCTGTCTTTGTGGCCTATATGGTCAGTGATCAAAGAGATCTTTTCTAAACAAAGGATTTGGGGAAGATAAGTAAATTTTTCTTTAAAAATTCTTGGCCAGTCGGCTGGTGATGTAGCTCAATGGGCTAAGCACTTGCTTAGGTAAGTGCAGGGGCTAGGCTTTGATCTCTGGTACTGCATGCCACACCATCCCTGCTCCTGGATGCTCTGAGCCTGGTGGTGCATGCCTGTAACCCCAGCACTAGGGAGGCAGAAATCAGGAAGATCACTGCAAGTTCAAGCTATGTTTTGATGCTCTGCACAAAAAAAAAAAAAAAAAAAAATTTCTTGGCCAGGCCTGGTGGCTTATGAGACAGGAGGATCATGCTGAGTCTGAGGTCAGCCTGAGCTGCAAAAGGAGTTCAAGGCCAGCCTGAACTGAACTGTGTAGTGAAACTATCTCAGAAAGACCAAAGAGAGAGAGAGAGAGAGAGAGAGAAAGTTCTTAAAAGTTGTGGTAAAATAGACTATCTCTAGAACAATTTTTTTTCTTGTTTACCATACAGAACTGAAACACTCCACCCATTAAATAATTGCATTCTCTGTGGTGCAGCTCCTGTTAACTACTATTCTACTCTAGAAACCTTTCTTAAGTGGAATCATTAGTTTTCCTTTTACGACTAACAGTATTTATCATGTCTTCAAGCTCCATATATATTGTAGCAGGTATAATTTTTTTCTTTAAGGTTCAGTAATATTCTGTTGTGTGTTTATATTATACTTTCTTCATTGATTGGTAGATGCTGGTTTTGCCTGTCTTGGCTGCTATGAATGTGTTTTGAGTCTGGTTTTTGACTCTTGAGTAAATACCCAGAAGTGGAATTCCTGGGATATAAAGGAATTCTTTCTAAAATTCCTTTGCGAAGCAGCCATGCTGTTTTTCACAAGGGTTCTAGTTTTTCCATGTTCTCAGCAGTATATGTTCTGTTTTATGGATTTTTTGTTTTTGTTGTTGGGAGATAAAGTCTCCATCTAATCTTATTTCATTGGTATTCCCTACCATATTTTGAAGCAAATTCTAAAAATTATTTATATATTTCTGCATGAAATAGCTTCTGTTTTATTTTAATTTTTTTTTGCAGTACAAGAGGTCAAACTCAGGACCTTGCACTTGTCAGGCTTATGTCTCTGAGCTATCTCCCTGGCCCTGAAGTACCTTTTAAGCAGATATTGTTAGATGGGGAATATATCATGAGAGCTCTTTCGTAATCTCCTAGGAAATGGAAATAGGATTTGTGAATGTCATGAGCCACATATCTGTAATTGTCCTACTTAATTTTTTTAATCTCTCATTTATGTATTTGGTACAAGGTCTCACAATGCAGCTTAAATTTGTAGTGATCCTCCTGTTTCAGCCTCCTCATAGCCCTGCACCACCACACCTGGTTTCAGTCCCTGGGGTTCTGGACTATGCCTGGGTTTCTAGGACTGGCGCTGCATGTGGTACCAGGGATTGAATCTGAGTCCTTAGGCTTGCCAGGCAGGCACTTAGATGGCTGAGCTGTGTCTCCAGCCCTACTCTGGGATTCTTGATTTTTCTTGCCCCAGCCTTCTCAGTGTTAAGATTGCAGGTGTGTGCTGCCAGACCCAGCCTAGTAACATTGTTTACATTTACAGAAACAGGGGATGACATGGAATTTTCTTACAGCTCCACACCTAGTTTCCCCTATTCACATCTTACATTGATACAGTATACTTTTCATAATTATTATTAAAGTACATACCTTGCATTTTCTTTTTTTTTTTTTTTTTTTTGAGACAGGGTCTCACTATGCAGTTCAGGCTGGCCTTAAGCTCACTTTGTAGCTCAGGCTGGTCTTGAACTCACAACAATTCTCCTGCCTCAGCCTCCCAAGTGCTGGGATTACAGGCCTGCGCCACCAGGCCCAGCCACATTTACATGTTTTCTAAGGGTTATTTTATTGTCTGTTTTGGTGGTAGAGGTGAAACCCAGGCATTCCTGATTGCTAGGCAAGTGTTGTACTACTGAGCTACGTCTCCAACTTCGTAGTTTTTAACCTAATGTCCTTTATTCCCAAATCCTATCTAGGGTACCATAGTCATCATGACTCTTGCCTTGGATAGTTTCTCATGATTTTTTTGTTTTTGATGATCTTGACAGTTTGGGGTAGTACTCCCAGACACTGGCACAGTGTTTTTCAGGTGGAACTTGACTGATGTTATTCTCATTATTAGATCAGGATGGTGGGTTTTGGGGAAGAAGACTACAAAGGTAAAGTGCCTTTCTTTTTTTTGGGGGGGGTCTTTTTGAGACAGGATCTCACTATGCAGTTCAGGCTTGCCTTAAGCTCACTTTGTAGCCCAGGCTGGTCTTGAACTCACAACAATCCTCCTGCCTCAGCCTCCATAGTGCTGGGATTACAGGCCTGCGCTACCACGCCTGGCAGAAGTGCCTTTCTTGATGTCATAGCAATAATGTTGCTGTTACCCATTGATACTGACTTTGATCACCTAGCTGAAGAGTGTGTATCAGGTTCTCTTTCAAATAAATGTTCTTTGTCTGCTTATCAGACTGTATACTATGGGAGAAAGTCACTATATACAGCCCAGATTTACATGAGGTGTTAACACTGAAGGCGTTCATGTCTCTTATTTTGTCATTTATATAAATATTTATAATTACTTTGAGTCATAATACCAACTTGTTTTCCTGCTCAAATTGGTCCAGCTTTGGCTATTGGGAACTCTGCATTTGTTATCTGTGCCCTGTTGACAGAACTCCATCATTGTGTTGGGGGGCGTTTTATTTATTTATTTATTTGTTTGTTTGTTTGTTTGGTTTTTTTTTTTTTTTTTTTTTTTTTTTTTTTTTTTTT
>PVKA01049349.1:0-13293 GCA_004027165.1 Ctenomys sociabilis | reverse complement strand
ACAAGGAAGACATTTTAATTTTACTTAAAAAATATTTTTGTTGTTTTGAGAGAGTCTCACTATGCCATTCAGACTGACCTTCCCAGGTTGGGGTTGAACTCACCCAGATCCTCCTGCCTCAACCTTCCAAGGACTAAGATTACAGGCATGTGTCCCTATGCCCAGCTAGTCATTTTAGTTTTAGACATTATGAATATAATGTCTAATGTCTCGGCCCCCATTTACCATTTCTTATGCAGTAGCAATTCAATTGGTTGGGGAAATTGGTTCACTCACTGATTAATATCTTGATAAATACATTTTCAAACAGTTTTTCTAAACTCATATCCAATCTTTCTCTATTTTACCTGTTACCCATTACCTTCAAATCTCCTACCTGACCCCTTCCTTTTTACATTCAGTAGATGTGGGTTCCTGATTTCAAAAAGCAAACAGAAGTGACAGGTCAGAACTCATTAGGCTTGAGTTCATTCAACTATGTGTGTGCACATGTTCTCTATTTCTATTTGTACTTTTACACACTTTTATTATGGTGGAAAAATGGTTCGCCATTTCTTCCCTAAACTTAGTGTCCACATTGTTATTCTAAATCTTCCCTTTTCATTCTCAAGAGATTCAGGTCAGTTTTCCTTCTTGTCTTCCAAATCTTCAGTTTCTCTATCAGCCTTTCTTATTAAGTCTTTTATTTTGGAATTCTCTCTTAACTCTTTGTTCTCCTAATCTTCCTTTGTCAGAGTTAAACTTCTCAGAGAGATGGCCATCCCCAGTTACCTCATTTTTTTTTGTCTTTTTGAGACAGGGTCTCACTATGCAGTTCAGGCTGGCCTTAAGCTCACTTTGTAGCTCAGGCTGGTCTGGAACTCACAACAATCCTTCAGCCTCAGCATCCTGAGTGCTGGGATTACAGGCATGTGCCACCACGCCTGGCTCCCCAGTTACCTCATCCAGATCCACTCAACCCGTTTCTACCATGATACTGAAATATCAACTGTTGTCATTTCAGTGAAATTCCGCTACTGTCCTTGAGGACTTCCTTATTGTTTAAGTCAGAGAATGAAGAATTCTGATCTTATTTGACTTAAAAAAAAATGTGACATAGTTGGATATTTTTTCTGACACATAAAGTCACTTTATGTGGCTTCTTAGATTTTATGACTCAATATTTTCTTGAAGTTTTTTCTTTTTTGCAGTATGAAGGATTGAACCAAAGGCTTTCATTCATGGTAGGCAAGGCTCTAATCACTAAACTACACCCTCAGACCTTTTATTTTGAGACATGATCTTACTAAGTTGGCCAGTTGGTCTTACATTTATATATATTTTTGAGACATGGTCTCACTGTGCAGTTCAGGCTGGTCTCAAACATCCTGCTGCCTCAGCCTCTCAAGTATTGGGATTATAGGTGTGTGCCATAACACCCAACTTGTTTTAAATTTAGTTTTGCTCCATCCTGAGTAAGCTGGGTGGTTACAGCATGCATCATGTCCAGCTAGATTTCATATATACATTTAAATCGATAGCTAACTATATATATTTATGGGCACAGTGTGGAAAAACTTGGGACCTTGTGCTTGTTGGGCAGGCACTTATGCTGCTGAGCTAAATTCTGGATCCTTTTTTGTTTTTTTTTTGAGACAGAATCTTACTCACCATGTAGACCAGGCTGGCCTCAAATTCACAGTGATACTCCTGCCTCTGATTTCCAAGAGCTGGGATTATAGGCATGTAACACCATGTCTGGCTACAGTGTGATTTTTTTTTTTTAAGAGAGAAAAAAAGTGAATGAAAATGATACAGGCATCCAGCACTTGGGAGGTTGAATGAGGAGGATCACTAAGAGTTGGAGATCAGCCTGGGGGATACAAAAGTGAGCACAAGGCCAGACACAACTGCATAGCTAGACCCTGTCTTAAAAAAACCAAAACAAAACAAAAAAACAAAAACAAGCAAACAAAAAAAGAACAGAATTCCAAAATAAGATAGGAAATTAATAATGGTTATTACATTGCATATTGTTATCTTCAAAGTAGTTGCTCAGATTATATACGGCCTATAAAACTGACCAAATATAAACACTAACTTCCTTATAAGCCAGTAGACATTAGTAGTACAATTATCTTAGCTATCATACATATATATATGTATCTTTAAAAAAATTTTTCTCCTTTTCACCTTTTTCCCATCTCAGCTATTCTTTCATTTTGAGCATTTTCCTTTCCTTTCACAATATCTACTGTACCTTTTTTGTTTTGTTCTGTTTTTGGCGTCGAGGACCGAACCCAGGGCTTCTAGCTTGCTAGGCAAACATTCTACCACTGAGTCAAATCCCCAGCCCCTTTACTGTACCTTTTGGATGTTATTTACTTTTTTAGTTTCTTATAGGGAGACAATACAGTGCTTACATATATAGATCTGATTTATTTCACTTATGAGTATGGACTCTATTTGCATCCATTTATCTATAAAAGCCTCAAGTTTATCTTTCTTTAAAGCTGAATAATACTCCATTGTGGGCCAGCAAGATAGCTCAGCAAAAGTGCTTGCTTAGGCAAGTGCAGGGACTGGGGGTCAATCCCTGGTACCACATGCTATGCCAGCCCTGCCTCAGGGTGTGCTCAGCCAGTGACTGAGACTAGGCATGGTAGCACATACCTGTAATCCCAGTGCTTTGGAGGCCAAAAACAGGAGGATCACTCTAAGTCTGAGCTACTTAGTGAGATCCTGTGCCAATACATAAAAAATAAAATTGTATAAAAATACATAGAGGTTACACCAATCTACTCTCCCACCAACAGTGGAAAAGGAAGTTCCTTTTCCCTACAGCCCCTTCCACCATTTTGTTATTGGGTGACTTCTTGATGATAGCTGTTCTTTCTGGGGTGAGATGGAATCTCACTGTTATTTTAATTTGCACTTCTTAAATGACCAATGATATTGAACTTTTAAAATATATTTATTTGACATTTGTTATTTCTTTACCCAAGAACTGCACATTCACCTCAGATGTCAGTTTTGGATTGGGTCTCTGAATTTTGGAGGCCTGATTTTTTTAATTCCTTAGATAGAAGGATAGAAATCCTTTGAGGGACAGTTGGTTAAAACTTTTTCCCAATTTGTGGGTTTTATTTTCACTCTGTTGGTGATTTCTTCTGATGCATGAAAACTTTTTAGCAAGATGAAATCCCAGTTGATTCTTTGAAGTATTTCTTATGCAGTTTGGTTTTTGTTCATGAACTCTGCCTATCCCTATGCCTTCAAGACTTCTCCTTAATATTTCTTCCAGTAAATTTATTGTTTGTTTTAATATTAAGATTTTTGATCCATTTTGATCCTAGTGCATGGTGATACATGTGGGTCTCATTTTAGTGTTTGGCATATGGAAAGTCAGCTTTTTGAGCTACAGTGTGATGTTTTAATACACAGTATGTGTAATAGTCAGATTAAGATATCTGTCACCCTAGAGATGTCCTTTTATTTTTTATTTTTTGGTCTTTTTGAGACAGGGTCTTACTATGCAGTTCAGGCTGGCCTTAAGCTCACTTTGTAGCTCAGGCTGGTCTCAAACTCACAACAATCCTCCTGCCTCAGCCTCCCGAGTGCTGGGATTTTTTGTTTTTCAGAAGGTCTCAAATATAGTCTGGACTGACCTCTCTCTCAAATGTTTCTAAGTTCTGGGATTATAGGAGTACACAATCATACCCAGCTATGCTGTTCTTTATCTTACAATTATTTTAGGTTCTAATCATGGTTTAATTGGTTATAACAATAGTATCTCAATTGGTTTTTAACTTTTATTTTTTTAAACTTATAGACACTATAAAAGGAATGACTATATTTTCTGAATTTAATCTTTCTAAAGTATAAATCCAGCCACTTCACACTCCTGCTTAAATCAGTTCATAGCTCCCCACTGCCTTCAGGATGAAATCCAAACCACTTAGTCAACTGAGAAATATCTGCTGAAGCTGGACATGGTGATGGACAACTGTAATCCCAGTGCCCAGGATGAAGCAGGAGTATTGTGGCTACAAAGTTGGCTTGTAGCTTGGGCTACAAAGTTAGACCTTGCTGTAAAAACAAGAAGGAAGCAGGGAGGGAGGAAGGAGGAAAGGAAAAAAAGTAAGGAAGGAAGGAAGGAAGGAAGGAAGGAAGGAAAGAAAGAAACAAACAAACAAACAAACAAAGAAAGAAAGGTATTTTCTCTGCCAAACAGAATATTTGCTGAGGTCCTGATAGTTTTCAGGTGGCAAGAAAGGATGTTGCCCTCAAGTTTCACAAGAAGCATAATGACAAACACATACAAAAAAAGTTTCAGCTATGAATACAGATGCTATAAGGAAGATAAAAGAGGGCAATGTGTAGAGATTCAAGTAGGTGGGCAATCATGTTTGAGCTCTAACAAGATAACATTTAGCATCAGCAGAGCTGAATGATCAAAGAGGCAACTACATTAAGGTATGGGAACAACATTTAAAGTAGAAGGCATAGTAAAGGCAAAATCCTAACTTTTTTGAGACAGAAAGATAGTAGATAAAACACAGTGAGTAAGAGGGACAATGGGAAGAGTTGGTTCATGTCAACAGATCATGTAATATCCTAGACCAATGGTGGTGAACACATGGCATGTGTGTCATTGTGTTTTTAAGACAAAAAATGGCAATAAGTAATTTTTTTCTAAACTAAAACTTCAGTATTCAAGTTTAATAGTAATGTTGGCACTTTGCTATAAATAAGTGGTTTTGAGGTTGTGGTTTGGACACTTGTTTCTAAAAAGCTTGCTGTCACGGACCTAGATCATAAAGGGCTCAATAATCCACGGCTTGGATTTCTTCTAAGAGTAATAGAAAGGTATTAAAAAGTCTAATAACTTTCAGTTGTTTTCAGTGCCAGGGATCAAAATCATTGTCTCATGCATATCATTCCACTGATTTACTTCCTTTGCCCAATTGATTTTTTTTTAACTACACAGCTACAAAGAGATGTTGGCTGCTAGGTGGGTAATGGGAAATGGTTAAGGAGAGTACTGGTGTTGGTTGACAAGAGAATGCTTTTAGACTAAGGAGACAGTATTGACAAAGGTGAGAAATGGTTAGATTTGAGATAAATTAGGCTCATAGGTAGTACTGGGAGATTTGAGAGTTGTAAGAATTTTGGTGTAAGCAAGTGATATGATTTCCTAGGAGGTGGCATCCTTCATTAAGGTGGAGAAACTCATGAGGCATAAGTGTATCTTTTTTAGACTTATTTCTCATTACTGGCAATGATTTAAACTTTTCTGGGCCTTCTTTCTACATGATCTGCTATCTCAGAAGGGAGACAGCTATGGAGTTTACTCCTCACTATTCTACTCCTGGCCAATATTTAATGAACTTTATAACCCTACTTTTTCTTAGCATAGGACCCTTTAAGTTTCCTTGGTGGTGTTATCTGGGTGCTCTTTCTGGACTGCTTCAGTGGAAGATTCCTAGTTGAGAAGCCCTATTACCTCTTTGCTATCTGTGAGGCGCTTTGGTCTCTTGGCCTTGGGCTCACCAGCAGCATCTTCATCAGATGATCTTCTCCTTTTACCTTTCCCTACCAAACAAACCAACAGTTCAGCTATAAATCCCTTGTTGACAGGAAATTAGCAAATCTGAGACAAGGTGTCTCTTCATCCCAAGAATAGCTGTAATTTAGAATTGTTCAGGAGGCCAGTGAGCAACCAGAGGCTTAAGTCAGTGATGATTTCATGTGAAATTCAGTATGTTCAATTTTTATATTTTTGAGACAGGGTTTTGCTATGCAGTTCAAGCTGTCCTTGAACTCACTTTGTAGCCCAGGATGGCCTCAAACTTGCAGAGATCCTCCTGCTTTAGTTTTCTGAGTGCTGGAATTACAGGCATATGCTATCACATCTGGCTGAAATTCAGTATGTTCAAAAAGAAATTAATATTTTTTTCTCAAACTGTTCTCCTCTAATTGTCTTCAATGAGTGGGACCATCATCCTTTGACACGTGCAAGTCAGATATATAGATGTGACTTTTTATGTATTTAGTACAGATCTACAGGGTCTCACTACACAGATTGGATTTATAGTGATCCTCCCGCTTTCAGCCTCCCAAGCCCTGGGAGAATAGGGGTGTGCACCATGCCCAATCTCAGCATACCCCAAGGACGGGGCAGCATGGCATGTAGTTCTGGGGATCGAATCCTGGTGCCTGTGCTCTACCCAAGCAGGCGCTGTAGTCCACTAATCTGTCTGGCCAACCCTAGATGTGACTTTCGATAACTTTCTCTTACAACTTTACATTTAATTTTTCGTGTATTTATGTATGGTCCCCCCCCCCCCCTTTTTTTTTTCCTTTTCGAGACAAGGTCTTACTCTGTAATTCAGGCTGGTCTTAAACTCACTATGCAGTCAAGGCTAGTCTTGAACTCACAGTGATCCTTGTATTTCAGCCTACAGTGCTGGGACTACAGATATGTGCTACCACTCCTGGCTCCCTAGTTTTTTCTGTAGAAAGAAAAAAAAATCCTCTAAAACTGTAAATTAAGCCAGGAGTTGTGGCACATGCCTGTAATCCCATCACTCTGCGATGCTGAAGCAGAAAGATCAAAAAGTAAACTAGATCATGTCACTTCCAAGTTTATAATATTTTTCTTTTCTTTCTTTCTTTTTTTTTTTGTTGTTGATGCAAGTTCTTGCTATGTAGCTCAGGCTGGCCTTAAGCTCACTCTGTAATCCAGGCTGGTCCCAAACCCAAAATAATCCTCTTGCCTCAGACTCCTGAATGTTGGGATTACAGGCATGTTCCAGCACACCTGGCCATTTGTTTGTTTTGATACAGGGTCTTTCTATATATAGTCCAGGCTGACACCTGACATCAAACTTGTAGCAATCCTTAGTGCTGGAATATAGGCATGAGCCATCATGTCAAGCTTACAATCTTTCAGTAGTTTTACTTTGCTCTTAAAATAAGGAAAGATGTTCTGTAAGATCTTGTGTGATCCAACCCTTGCCTGTCTCCCTAACCTTGTTTTCTCTCTAGTTTGCTCACCTTACCAATGCTGGCTTTTTCTTTCCTTGAATGCCCAGTTTTTTTTCTCATAGGGTATTATTTCCTCTGCCAAAAATGTTTGTCCTCATTAATTAGCTTCTATGTTTCTTTCAAATTTTACTTCTAGTGCTCGCTTCGGCAGCACATATACTAAAATTGGAACGATACAGAGAAGATTAGCATGGCCCCTGAGCAAGGATGACACGCAAATTCGTGAAGCGTTCCACATTTAAAAAAAAAAAATTTTACTTCTAGCGGTGCTGGCCCCACCCCTAGGCATGGTGGCGTGTGCCTGTAATCCCAGCACTTGGGAGGCTGTAAACAGGAGAATCACTATGAGTGCGACCTAGTAGTGAGACCCTGAACACCCTGTAGACCCTTCCCTAAAATACAGGGGGAAAAAAAAAAAAATGAGCCACCAAATTTTAGTTTCAATGACACTTTCTCAAAGAAACATGTACACAACCCCCTACATAAACCAAGACCCTCATTATACTTTTTGAAACCTTCACCTTACATTTCTACTTCATGGTACTTATTACAGATACACATGCCAGTGTATCTATGTGACTGATTCATGTAGTATATCTCCTATATTTAGCCTCAAAAGATGATGGATCATCATTTTTTCATTATGATATACCACAATGTCCAGCATATCGCCAATACTTTGTAAATAGTAAATTGATTCATAAATGAATGAAATAGTCAATGAAGAAAAATCCACAACTAAAGAAATCAACAATTCTAGGGTGAAAAATCTCTCACCTATCAAGCTCAGTTTAGGAACCAGGTACATGTCCTTTTCATTAATGACAAGGGTAGGGGCAGGTGGTGAAGGCCCGGTGTCTGAGTTCTCAGGGATATGCACCATGGGGCAACGCTGTACAAAGCGTGTGTCTGCCAGTTGCACAAAAGTGTTTGACACCTCAGCATAATCCATGGTCTTGCCATCTGTATAACAGGAGGAAACAGCAGGTGAGATGGCCTGGGATGGCAGAGATCAGTCTTGTAGTCAGCCAGTCTATGCTTTTGCTAATAGCTGTAGATATAGTACTGACCTTCCACGGTCTCTGTGAGTCGGTCTGCCACTTTCTTCACAACAGCTGACATTGTCATTTTGCCATTCAACAGAAGCTCCTCAACAATCAGCTCTCCAGTGTCACCGTAAAGGGCTTTGGTAGTATAGATGTACCGGGGATACCTAAGCATTCGTAACACCCGGCTGCAGTGGGCTTCATACTCAACCACACCACGCTTATGCACTTGATACAGCACCAGGTTATGTTGGATAAGGACACAAAGTGCTTTTTTCACCTAGATAGGACCCAAAAGAATGAAAGACCTGGTAATTTTGCTGGCAATTTTTTTTTTTTTTTTTGCTGTTAGTTTTTTTGTTAAATAGTTTATTGAGTATCAGGGGATGACTAAATAAGAACTTCTGTTTGGTTTTTCTCTGTTAGAATAACTAATAAGAATTAAACATACATGAAAGAAATCAGGAAGATTCCTTGCAATTATGTTCATATTTCCTCTGATCTTTATTTTCTCAATTTACTTTCCTTATGTCATTCTTATTACTTAAGGGTGGTATTGAAATTAGTGGATTTATAGTGAGTAAATGATGAGTCGAACAGGAAGACCAAAAATCTTAGTTAAGAATTGAGGCCGGGGAGATGGCTCAGTAGAATAAGTGCTTGCCTGGCAAACACAAGGGCCTGAGTTCAACCCCCTGTTCCACAAAAAAAAAAAAAAAAAAAAAAAAAAAAAAAAAAATTATTTAAGAAGCTACGATGGGCTGGGTGTGGTGGCACACATCTGTAATCCCAGCACTTGGGAAACTAAGGCAAGAGGATTGCCCTCAAGTTCAAGGCCAGCCTGAACTACATGGTATGACTGTCTCAAAAAAAAAAAAAAAGCTACAATGAACTAGAACACTTTAGAAGCAAAACCTCAGGGCCTATCTATCACCTCCAGTAACACTGTTCTGACCAATGGCAGGCTTTGTGTGTATGTGTGTGTGTGTGTGTGTGTGTGTGTGTATCTTTTTAGTAACAAATTCTAAAATAGGTGAAAAAAATTAATGAAACAAATTGAAGAGAACTGATGTTTACCTGAACATACCTGATCAAGTGATGTTCCCGTGTCATGGACAATCACCTTAAGTGGCTGGCTGCCAGTTCTGATGAGGTGTACTCCAATTTTTTCTACAATCTCTCCAAAATGCTCTTGTAGCAACAAAGAACACAATTTAATTTCAGCTTGAGTCATTGTACCAGGAAGTTTCAGAACTAGAAAAAAAAACAAAACAGTATAAATTTGTTTTTGTTTGTTTTTTTGAGACAGGGTCTTACCATGTAATTCAGGCTGTCCTTGAACTCACTATGGAACCCAGGCTGGCCTTGAACTTGGCCATACTCCCACCTCAGACTAGAGTGCTGGGATTACAGGTATATGCCACCACACCTGGCTATTTGTATATTTCTTCAGGAAGGTCATTTGTCAATATATATGAAAAGCATTAACATCTTGCATATATTTAATAATTGCACTTTAGATGCTATATTCTAAGATAATAATAAAAATGTCACCAGTTCTATTTAATTATTTTTGATTTTTGGAGACAGGCTGGCCTTGTACTGTGTAGTCCAGGCTGAACTCACACTTGAGGGGAATCCTTCTGCCTCAGTCTCCCGAATGCTGGGAATATAGCACTTGGGAGGCTGAGGCAGCAAGACTGTTGTGAGTTCAAGACCAGCCTGAGCTACAAAGTGAGCTTAAGGCCAGCCTGAACTGCATAGTGAGACCCTGTCTCAAAAAAAAAAAAAAAAAAAGGCATTCTGTACTACCCTGACATTAGTTCTTTATAACACAGCAATATTGATACACTGAAACATCTAATGGCTAACAAATAAATTATGGTATACTTGCAGAATGGGATACAATAAGCAAACATTTAAAAATATTTAGTACAATACACAAGGAGATTATTGAGCCACAGAGGAATGCTATCAAGGATGTGTGTGCCTAAGGAGAGTCACACGGAGAGGAAACTTTCTTAAAGGCTTTCACAGAGAGCAAATTGGTCAAGCAATGGCTGTGACTCATCCACATGGCTGACACTGACAAAGGATCTACAAAGTGTGGTACAGGGTTACAGGATAAACCCTGAGGGGACTTGACTGATCTTATCAGATACAAAAGTTAAATTTCTTGTTACATAGGTCTTGATTTATCTTGGTCTTAACCATCCAGAAGAAAAGTATAAAAATGAGGTATATAAAGTAAAACCATAATAATATGCTGAGCTGTAAATGGCTTTAGTCAACAACTTCAGTGGATAACCCACAACTATTGTAGACTGCCGGACTGTGTTGGAGTGTTTTGCTGAATTCAAGCACCTATAATAATTGAATGCCAATAGAATACCCATCTCTGACAGAACTAAACAAAAAAAGGGGATACAAAGGAAGGACCATTCTGTATTTGTAATATACTGAACAGTTAAGATAAATATGTAGCCACTTTTGTGTAATTCTATGAGAAGATTTGCACTAATAGTGTTTGGACAGGATATCCTGTCTGCTTCTTGTACTATGGATAACCAGTAGGAAGATAACAATGTAAAAGTATTAATTATTGAAACTATACTATAAATCAGCTTTGAAAAAATGATAGGTATACAGCTATATTCTCTTAATTCAATGAATAGAGGGATCTGCTCTAATAGTGTTTGTAAATAGAATATCATGTCTGCACCTTGTACAACAAATAACCACTAAGAGAACAAATGCAGTGTATTAATTATTGAATCTCTCCTAATTTGATTTGAAACTATCTCATTGCTATTTGTTCTTCAATAAAATTATGGAAAAAAATAAAAATTAAAAAAATAAAAAGAAATGATAACTAAAAAAAAAAAGATTTAGTACAATACATATTAGCACAGAAATTGTTTATATTGTAAACCGGGAGTAGTAACACAGGGCTGTAATCTCAGTTTGTAGAGGGCTAACGCAGGATCGCTGCCAGTTGGAGGCCCGCCTGGGCCACATAGAGTTTAAGATCAAGCTGAACTGCATAGCAGGACCTTGTCTTTAAGAAAAAATTAAAAAATAAATAAAAGCATGGTGCAAAGAAAACTGTAGACTAAAGTTCGATTTTAAAAAAAAACCACATTCATAGGAAAATACTAGAAGTCTATACATCAAATGTATTTTTATGGGAATACATATGATTCTAAGTTTTTTTTTTTTTTTTTTTTGTCTTTTTGAGACAGGGTCTCACTATGCAGTTCAGGCTGGCCTTAAGCTCACTTTGTAGCTCAGGCTGGTCTCGAACTCACAACAATCCTCCTGCCTCAGCCTCCCGAGTGCTGGGATTACAGGCATGCGCCACCATGCCCGGCTTTGTTTGTTTTTTTGAGGCAGGGCTTTCACTATGTAGTTCAGGCTGACCTTAAGCTTACTTTGTAGCTCAGGCTGGTCTTGAACTCAAAACAATCCTCCTGCCTCAGCTTCCCGAGTGCTGAGATTACAGGCCTGAGCCACCACGCCCGGCTGATTCTAGTTTTTTAAGAAAAGTAGGTAGAGATGATCCTGTAATCTGCTACAGACTTTAGATTCTACGAAGAATTAAGGTCATTCACTTTTCACTGCTCAGTGGGAGTGAACAGGCAATTTTGTTCCTGATCCATAAAGAAATGACAATTTAGAAAAACAAACGAGGTCGTTTTTCAACGGAATGTTTAAAACAGGAGATGAGTTATATTGTTTGTAGAAACTTAATACTTAAAATTTTACTCCTGGATAACGCATGCACAAATAGAAACAGATGTAGGTGGCTGAAAGATTATTGCTTGGCTATCACAAGCTGAGGTCAATTCCTTAGATGTCAATTCTTTGCCCGCTAGACTCGGTAACAGTGAGATTACTTCGGTCATCCAGATGTCTTTGGAGAAGCATCTTTACACCCTTTGCCATCCTCGGAAAGGATTTCCAAGGTGTTGGCTCCTGGCTCTTCGGTCCCTACACGCAATTTCCCGTCGTGGATGTGGTCTTTGGCCCAGAGACATAACCACCTCGTTCAGAAGTCATTTTCCACTAACCTCGGGGTCAAGGGAATCCACGTTTTCGAGCTGCCGCCGCCGCGTGCTGCACGACGCTATTCCGCCGCCCCAGCAGCCGCCAGCGTCCCGGCGGAGCGCAAGTCTCTTTCCCGGAAGCGATCGCCACAGAAGAGGCAAAAGCCGCGTCGC
This sequence comes from Ctenomys sociabilis, assembly GCA_004027165.1. Lineage (NCBI taxonomy): Eukaryota > Metazoa > Chordata > Mammalia > Rodentia > Ctenomyidae > Ctenomys > Ctenomys sociabilis. Next base: position 998 of record PVKA01049349.1, on the reverse strand, counting down.
TCTAGCCCAGCGTCTCGGTGGTTCCCGGGGACGCTCTGTCTGTGCTCTCGCTGGAAGGTTGGAGGCCTGCGAAAGCCCACTCGAGGTGCTGGCGGGCGAGCCAGGCGGGCGGCTCTTCTTACTTGCGCTCTGGGCATGGTGGGCGGGCCGCGGGGTGGCGAGCCGTGCTGTCGCCTGTCTGGGCCCGGCCTACTCACGTGACCGACGCGGGCTGTGGAGCGGCGGCCGCGCCGAGGGTGGAGGCGGAGGCGGCGGCGCAGCCGGGAGCAGCGGCTGGAGGCAGGGCGGCCGCCTTCTCCGACAGCCGCGGCTCAGGAGAAAGATGGCGGAGGCTTCTGCGGCCGGGGCGGACGCGAAGGAGGAAGCTGTGGCCGCCCACCGATTTTTCTGCCACTTTTGCAAGGGCGAGGTCAGCCCCAAACTACCGGTGAGAGAGAGCCCTGGTCTCGGTCGTGGGTGCGGGCGGAGAGTCGTGCCCCGGGCGCGGATCCTATCGGCCCTGTCCCCTACCCGGTCTCCCTGCCCGCTCGGGGCGCCCCGCAGCCCGGCGTTGGGGCCTGGGCTCCGCAGCCCTTGCCCGACCCTCATTTCCTCTCAGGTGGGCTCACCTTGACCCCTCCTTTCTCCCCTCCACTCACCTGCCCCCGTTCATTTTTTTTGTGTTCCGTAGCGAATTCTCCGAACAACTCTTCCCCGATTGTCTCGCACTCTGGTTCACCCCGTCACCGTTCTGTACGCCTCCCACCACCCTTCCTCTGCTGTGGCCGCCTTGTATTTCTCCTTGCCCACTTTTCACCACTTTCACTTTATCTCTCTCGTGTAGTTGGTGGGAAATAACGGGTTGCCGAGGGTTGTCTCTTGACGTTTGTGTCTAGGGCAGGAATCGGCGAGAGGCCTGGAACGAAGCTGGGGAGAATTTTTGTCTTCGGTAGCTTCCAGGGTGCTTGTGAAAGTGAAAATAGGGTGTGTTGATGACTTGCAGCCTGCCTGTGCTCCCC
>PVKA01049348.1:0-13292 GCA_004027165.1 Ctenomys sociabilis | reverse complement strand
CTGCAAATGGGTTGGTGCCCAAGGTCCCATCTCCGTGCAAAAGGCACCGGGCGGTACAATTGGGATTGTGAGGATCACTTGCAAGATTGTGAGGATCACTTGCAATTGCCTGACCTGCAAAGGCCCACATCAAGAAAACGGGGTCAAGCCTCTACTCTCACCTGCACAAAATAAAGAAAAAGGGGGAGATGTTGGGAGCAGTGCAAGCAGCCGCTGAGGATCCCTGGGTAACAATGTAACAGCTTGGCGCTCCTTGTGGGTTCCGCCTTGGTATGTTCAGAATAACAGGAAGTAGAGTGTGGCCCTGCCCTGTCTGTCGATCAGGACAGAATGAGGGGGCTGCCTGGCAACAGAGTGGGATTGGCTGTATGCTAATATGTGACTGCTGATGATTGGCTTAGCTATACTATATAAGCTGCTGTGCTTCCGCAATAAAGCGAGATCTCCCCTTCTACGAAGAAGGCAAGGTGTGTCTGAGTTTCCTTTCTGCGCTGGTCAGAGAACCCCTTCACTACAGGTGCAGTGTTGCTTCTGCTGCTGCTGCTAAGGATATTTGTCATGAACTTGTAGGAAAGATTGTAGTTGACAATGTGGAATGTGTTTCTCTTTTGGCTACTTTATGGTTTGTGTCTCAGTGTCCCCCCAAAGGCCCATGGAGTCATTGGGGCAGCTTTTAGAGTCTGTGATTAATTCCTGATTGAATTCTTGGATTTTGGGTGTCAGTGCTACACCTGTCCTTGAATACAATACGGGGAAAGGAGAGAGGCTTGCTGCCTGTCTCTGCTGCTGGAGCTGCTGCTTCTCCCTTTGCTCTTTGCTGTTTTCTGCCATCATTAACTTCTGTCCCCTTCCCATTTTCCAATCTACCTGAGAGCCATCTGAGTGTGGACTGAAACTTCCACTAACTGTGAGACAAATAAAACTTTCCTTCCTTGATTGTATCCCAGCAAGAAAAGGAAATGAACCAAGACGAGAGTACTAGCATGACAACTAGATGAATTGATGAAATAGCACAGAACATTGAGGCCCAGTTGTTAGAGTAATACAACTCATCTTAGCATACAGTCCAGGTTGACAAGGCTGGTGGTGCTGACAGCAAAGCAACAATGCTTGTTTTTGTACAACACATTTTTCAGGAGGATGCTCATGAGGAAACACTATGCGCACTTTCGTTACCAGTCAACACCACAGCTTCAAAACTACTCGAGTCTTTGAGTGATCTCATATCAGAAAAACTGAACATGCCATTTTGAACTATCCGTGCACAGATAGAGACTGCCATGGATGGGTAGCATTCAGCTTTCACTCAGACCAGATCAAAGAGGCTGAATCTACACACTGTGTCATTCATAGAAAAGTCCTGGGTGGCCAAAAACTGTCAGCTGAACTTAATAGCATTCTTCAGATGTGATTAAAATTATCAACCACATTGAAGTCCATGTGGTAACTCACACCCATGTGCACAGCTGAATGTGGACACAGGTGCAGAGCACATGTATCCTTTTCTACATAGATGTAACATGTCTTTCTCTAGGTAGATAACATATTTGAGTTATGAAAATTGCTCTAGGGATTTTTTTTTAGAAAAAGTCACTCTGGCAGCATATTTTAGTGACACAAAATGGGCCTCAAAACTTGCTCATCCATATGACATAGTCAACTTGCTCAACAAACTCAATCTGTCACTTCCAGGAAGACCACAACTGTGTTCAAGTCAGCAGATAAAGTGACTGCATTCAAAGCCAAACTCAAATTATGTGGGCATCGAGGGAACACTGGAATTTTTGACATCTTTTAAACATCAGCAAAGATTTTGGAGGAGACTGAATGAGAACCTTCTTTCTCCAACCTCATGCATGACCCCACCCACCTCAGTCATCAAAGGTTTGAGCATTCTGCTCAACCATGACAGATTCCTGAACTGTGACTCATTTGTGAGTAATTAGGAGGACTGACTTTGCCTGTGCTCGAAGATGAGCTGCCTGAGATAGCAATTGGTAATGTGGCCTTAAACATGTTTGAAACAACATCAACTCTCCCCGCATTCTGAGTTAAAGATTCCTTCCAAGGCCCTGCAAAGGCTACTGCCATTTGCAACATCCTATTTTCAAGAAGTAGCATTTTCTGCAGTGACAGAAACCACAATGAGATTAAGTAGACTGAAGATAAGGAACACACTGCTAGCGTCATGCGTATACTTGCATGACAAGCTCATGGCTCCAACTAATCCTGTACTGTGGTGAGTTTCACAATCATTTCATGATACATAACAATAAAATAATAATAGAAATAAAATCTGTAATAAACATAACGCACTCACCTCATTACGAAACCATCCCCACCCCATCTTCCCAGGCTGTAGAAAAAGTTATCTTCCTCTAAAGCAATTCCTGTTGCCAAAACTGTTAGGAACCATTGCTGTAAAATATGCAGCTGCTGGCATTATAGCACATTTTTCTATGTGAGCATTTGGATGCTTGTAGCTAAAACCAGGTTTATAATACACAAGTAGTGATCAAAATATACAAGTAATGTTTAAGTTTTAAAACATTATTAAAGTAAAAGACACATTGCCATTAATCTGCCTCAAAATCCTCCTCCTGTTCATTTCAAATATTGCTTAATTCTTGCTGCTTTCTGAACCAGTTCTAGAAGTCTTCTTTCATGAGTGTTCCATAAGATCTGATCAAGACATGATGAATGTCATGCAGTGGAGAGTCAGGCCCAGAGAAAGGTGGTTTATGAAATAGTATGGCGTGTCGTCATGCAGTAGTCACGGGACCTGCACCGAGCTATTGCATGTTCTTCCCCAAAGCCAAAAAGTTATGAAAGGAAAATGCTTGGAATGGATTCAGAGCACCAGGAAGTTAGAACAGTTCAACTAGACTGAGAGAAGACTTCCAGAACTGCTTCCGAGAGTGGCAAGAATGGTAGTTTAAGAGTGGTCCATGTGAGGGGAGAATACTTAGAGGCAGATTAGTGGTAACATGTCTTATACTTAATACACTTTAAAAATTTAAATACTTACTGTATTTTCCATCACTCATTTTCCATCATGTCATTTTCCAACCTGCTTTTTACCTCTATAATATCCTCCCCAGAACCTACACCTCATTGTCCACACATACCCATCTGTATTGCAAGGCTTAAGGGCTGCTCAAAGCTTTAGCATGTGAACACGGTATAATTTCTTTTTTTTTTTTTTTTTTTTTTTTTTTTTTGTGGTACCGGGGATTGAACTCAGAACCTGTGCTTGCCAGGCAGGCACTTATTCTACTGAGCTATTTCCCCAGCCCCAACACAGTATAATATCTATAACCAGTCTGTGGGATTTGATTATTAGGTTGTTTGTAATTCTGCATGTTTATAAATAAGCTACAGTGGGGCCTGGGGAATTAGCTCAGCAGTCTAAGCACCTGTCTGGTGAGCACAAGGATCCATGTCTGATACCTGGTACCACATGAGTGCACCAAGCCAGCCACTGAAACTGGGTGTACTGGTGCAACCCTATAATCCCAGAGCTGGGGAGGCTGAAACAAGAGGATCACTGTGAGTCTGACCTGCATAGCAAGACCCTGTACCAAATAAACACAATATTTAAAAATTTTAAAATAATTAAAAAATTTAAAAATAATAAATAAGCTACAGTGAATACTGCTATACTAAAATACCTCTAGCACTTACCTAAATGTTTCTTTAGGATTAATTCCAAGAAATGATTTTTTTTCTCTAAACATGGGCATACTCTTAAGGATTTAGGATACACTACTAAAATGTCTGTTGTACAGTACACCAAGATGGCAATTTCCCCACTACCTAGTAAACACAGAACATTTTCTTTATCTGTTTTTCTCCAAATGTAATAGGCAAATTATTTGTTGCTATATTATAAGTTAAATGTTCTTCATTATTGATGATGTTAAAACTTTAATTTGTTTATTGGTCATTTATATATTTCTTCAAAATTGACAAGCTCATTTTTCTGCCTCTCTTTGTATTGGAGCTATGTTTGTTTGGGTTTATTTTGATAAAAACTATTTTCATAAAGATAAACCTGGTCATTTACATTGAAAAACACAAAATTCATTCCAGTTCATTTTTTATATTTTAATTTTTATGGTATTTTTGCCATTCAAAATCCACTTTGTGTGGTGAAGCGCCATATATAGCCTGCATTTCTTTTATGGTCTGTGCCTTTAGCGTCATGCTTTGGGAGACCATCACTACCCTATAATTAGACCGATGCAAACCTGATGTCAGCACAGGTACTGCATCCTGGACTCTGGAGCACAAGGTTCTGTGTGCAAGGAGTTTGGTCCATGCAACAGTGCCAGCCATCAATCCACTCAGAAGAATTGTTTCATAGAGGTTGAGAAAAGGTAAAGTGGGAGAGTTTTATGTGGAAAGAACTATAACCATTATGTATGAGGAATCCCACCATCTTTTTCTCTTCTTTCACTACTGCTTCCTCTACTGAGCATGAAAATTTCTCCTGTTATGCAGAGCAATTAATGAACTGCTTTCCTACATGTAAAGGTTTCTTGAGTATCTTGGTCTGAAGCTGAAGTAGTCTATGTCGTATTTCTACCAAACAGTTATATTCCTGTCTTCCAAAAAATTTTGGTGAATGCACGTTCTTCAACTGATTGCATAAGCATATTGTTATATAGTTTAGTTGTTTAATAGTTTCATACTTAATAGCTGAATATTTGCTACACCAAGAAATGACTTGGAAAATGTGTCTGGAAAACAAGGCTGAAGATGTGTTTTGGAATTCTTGTGTCTTTTATACCCAGTAGTCACCACTCAGTTGGAGCCAGAGAATAGCAGGTACATATGTGCTCCTCTTTGTGGCCTCAGTTCTTTTCACGCTACCATCTGGTTGCTACTTGGTAGCAAAATATTGAATGAATGAAGGAGATGAAGTATAGGTTGTGGAAACCAACTCAAGTTGGTTTCCTTATCAGGTAGAATGCAAAAGCCTTTCTCTATTAGATGAATTGGAATTTTTTAATATGGTTAAAATGCTCTGTAGTAAAAGGCTAGTGTTAACCAATCCTGCATTTCCTTCTTCCTTCCTTGTGTAACATAGATTTCCTTTTGTAGAACTGAAAGTAAGCTGAGAGTTGCTTTTCGCCAATCAGAATACTGACAACAACAAGATGATGTCCACAGGCCATTTCTCTACACTACGTCAGTTTATTATCTTGATCCCTATCACCAGGCAAGTAGGATATCTCTTTCCCAAAGCAGCCTCCAAATTCCTAGGGGAATCTGCCATTGATCTGGCTTAGAACAGTGGTGACAGCTATGATGGCCATAGTGTAGGGAAATGGTCTGAGGACATCATGATTTTTTGTTTGTTTGTTTGTTCATTTGTTTTGTAGAGTTCCACTATGCAGCTCATAGTGATCCTCTTGTCTTAGTCTGCACACCTTGTTTCAGTGGCCTATACAGCATGCGATAAAGGGATTGAACCCAGATCCTTGATCTTGCCAGGCAGGATCAGCTTAGATTGCTGAGCTATCTCTCCAGCTCTGTGGACTCCATACTTACAATCCTAGAGATAAGTACTAACATGGAAGAAAGTAAAATTGAAAAATGAATATATTGTTCCTGTAAGCTAAGTCCATCTGAGATTAGTTGCTTTCCATCACGCCTTCCGATACTACATACACCATGTTGCAAGCCTCACATACAAGCTTTGGGTTGCAGACCTGAGATTATGAGCACAAAGATCTCTAATTCATCAGTTCTAATCATGATTGCCTATGCCAATTCCTGTGCACTTCCTGGGGCATAGGCAAGTTCAGAACCAAGAACTTCTTGGCAGACAGCATTAATGAGCATTGACTGACGTGCTTCTATGTACCATGAGTCATCGGTACATTTATTATCTCTTGGCCTTCTACCAATTACACAAATTACTTAGAAAGCTGTGAATTTTCGTAGATCATATAAAATGTTTAAGTTACACAAGTAACATCTGAGACAGTTGTGTGCTGGTTTTGAGTGTGCTACTTGAATTGTACCTCTTAGACCTATCTATTTCTACCACTAGCTACTTGAATATCTAATTCTACCACTTACATGTTATAAAACCATGAAGGAGTTATTTAAATGGCCCCTCTCCTCTAAGAGTGAAATGAAGGTCATAACAGAGCAATACTATAAAGTTTGGTTAAGAGGCTCAGACATTATATATAGATACATAGAATATGGGCGGCTAATTAGCAAGAGTTTGATAGGAATTAAGTATTGGGGTTCCCTGGTTTTGTATGGTTGGAATGAAAGAATAGAAATTTCTTCTACAACACACAGTCATTTGGCCATCACAAACATAACTCTAAAATCACTGTAAGATAGTCATCAGGGTCTCATTTAGCTGTTGGATTTGTTATCTCAGTAAATTTCCCCTTCCTCTTTGTATCAGTCTAAACTTAGGGCAGGAAAAAGGTGTGGTTCAGTGTGAGGGTCAGGTGCCACTGTCTTTTCTTTGTGTCAGAGAGTTTGAGAGAGATGGGGGGGCATAAACTTCATGTCTCCCTTTTAAAGGAGCCAGTAAATCTTAGCTCTCCTGGAGTAAATTTACATAGCATCTCCATCAAAACTAAAATGGTCATGGCAGAGAAAGCCCCTCTCAAAAATCTAGAGGAATAGGGCTGGCCAGATGGCTCAGTGGATTAAAGTGCCTGCCTAGGCAGAGTGCAGTGGCCTGGGTTTGATCCCCAGGATGCTGTGCCTGCCCTGCCTCCGGTTGCACTGAGATGGGCATTGAGACTGAGTGTGGTGGCGCATACCTTTAATCCTAGCACTTGGGAGGCTGAAAACAGGAGAATCACACTATGAGTGTAATCTACACAGTGAGACTCTGTAGATCTTGTCCTAAATACATTTTTTAAAAATTTTGAGGGACTTTATAGATTAATATTACTCTCTTCCAATTCTTGATGCATTATATCTCAGCCAAAAGTGAAGATAGATCACTTCTCTCACTGATTCCTTTTCAAAATTTGTGCTGAGTGTCTACTGTGACTCCACATGGCTTGCATTGTCTCTACACTGGCCATGAGCTTGGCTTACAGCCTTATGTCATTAGTCTCTCTTTCCTCATCTATGCAGTGATGCTAAGCATCCCTAATTCCCAAGGTTGTGGTGCTAACCAAATGAGACTTAAAGTTTCAAAATTCTGAAAAGCTCAATAAATGTGGAATGATATGTTCTGGAAAGAAATCTGAGAAGAAAACAAGGCTTCAATGTTATTGTAAATGGTGGTTTTATAGCTCTTTGGGGGAGCAGGTAGAATATAATGGTTTGTTGAAGCATGTATGGTAAATTAGACTTAGCACCTGGGTCTCAGATGGAAGTAGCACAGATTGGCACATGGGGAAAAGCATGTAAGCCTGAAACTGCCTAGTGATCATGGGACTTTTTGCATAGGCTTGCCACTGTCTTGAAGAATAAAGCAATAGGATTATATTTCTTGTCACAACAAAATAAGGTAGAATTTGACAAGCACACAATAAATTAGTAAGGAGAATTTTAAGACTTGACCATATGCTAAGTATTATACTAGGAATACCTTAAGAATTTCTGTTAAGTTGTACAGCACCTTGTGAGCTTTTCGTATTTTTATAGCTGGTGAAATGGAGGCTTGGAGGAGTTACATATCCAGCCCCAAATCAAAGTGCTGGGAGATGAAAATGCAACTCTACAGAAAAATGTTTTCTTAATAAATGATTCCTGAAAGGCCTTTTGGGAAGCCCCTAACGTGGATGTTGTAGGGCAGGCAAAAGTGGGATGTGAAAAGAAAGGAGAAGAGCAGCCACTGGGAGAATGCTCCGGGGAGGACAGCCATGGACTTGCAGAGGAGGATACATGAGCAGAACACAAAAGCGACAGTGGCTGGCAATGAGCTGTTTGAAGCGCCATGAAAATTAAGATTAAGAAAACTTCTTCTGCACAGGTTAGAGAATACTCCACATGTCAGCTCTCGAGTCAGTGCACATTTTGCAGGCAGTGGGGAGAGACAGAAAGTTGAGACCATGAATCATCAGTCATAGAGCTACCTCAGATCGCCACACTGCTGGCCACGTGTGGGAACAGACAGCAGAGAGAGAGCCTAGGTTCAGAGAGGTGGAGCAGCACTCTGTCTCGGCACAGCAGCAAGAGAGACCTGGTGCCCACAAGTGAAATGGGAAGAAGAAACTCAACTGTCGGTGCCCAGGAGACTCTTTTCTGATGACCTATTTCAGATATTTTGGTTTTGTTTTTCAGCTTTGTTTTTGGAGCAGATCAGCTTTCTGGCTTAAAATCTAATAAAGCATGTGACTGCTGTTCACATTTCACAAACACATAGGCAGAGGGGAAGAAAAGCTACCCTGCCTGCAGCTTCTTGTGATTCCCTCATCCAAAGGCTCCCTCTTGTTGCCAAGAATGTGCAGGCCTAGAGCCAGCCAGTCCTGGCAACCTTCCACTCTTCCTCCTCCTGGAGCCCCACCCCCATCGACTCACAGGGGCTCAAGCTCTTTCCAAAAGTAGAAAACCTGGAGACACCCTTTGTCCCCTAGCTGAGCCCATTCCCTCCCAGTTCAACAAGTTTGGCCCTCTGGCTGAAAACTGAATATTTTGGACTTTGAAGAAAATATGCTCTGTTTCCCCTGATGGCATCTCCAGTGCAAAGGAGAAGAGACTGGCCTTTGTTATGCTGTTCTAGTGGAAGATTATGAGCAGTGCCCAGAGCTGGGGGTGGGGTGGGTGGCAGGAGGTGAGGTCTGGTCAGTTGACTTAGCATAAGGCCTGTATTGTCTGAGCAGCCTCTCTTGGAGAAACAAAACCCTCAAGGAGATGAGCTGCCCACTTGGACTCATAGCTGGACCGGTCTGATTACCCACTGCTTTTTCACTCATGCTCCTTGTTCCTTTGATTCTTCTTGGGCTTCTAGCATAACTACAGTATTGTCCTACAGGGTGGCATCTTTCTCTTACAAGTTTTCTGGACCAAAAGGTGAAACAGAAGCATCTGGAGGACCTAAGGTGACACACACACACAGCAGATTTGGCAAAGATAGCCCTCATTAGCAAGCCACCATTAGCAAGCATTGGGGAAATACCTGGTGCAGGACCCAGACACCATTCTGGGCATAGCTTCAGTTTGAGCCCAAGACCTTTAAACTCTGAACTTCTCGCTCAGCCCAGTGCATTCTGTTTTGTTTGGCTATGAAATATGAAGTGCAAATGAAATTTTTCTACAGAGTGCAAATATAGAAACTATAAAAGTGATATGCTACTACAAACTCAATCTATTTATTTAAACTGGTGCCACATATTTAAAGATAATGAATAAAACTAATGAATCATTTCTGATTAACATCAAAAATTAAGAGCACATATAACAGCTACAATTTTATGAAATCTTCAGTATGTAATTCACTTTTTTAACTTTTGTTTTCATTGCGATGTATTAAATGGATTCCTTTTCCACATAGATAAATAGTTGCAAAGGTTTCAGTTCCTAAATAGCTCAACTTGGAATTTTCATGTGCTAGATCTTCAGCAAAACTAGTCCAAATGTTATAAAGCTGAATTGCTATTAATGTTTATGATGAATCCAATTCCTTATCATAAATTTAAATGTCTAAGTCAGTTCATTGTTCCTTAAATGCATATGAGCTAAGAAGTATTCTCATGACACTATGTCTTACATTTCAATATTTCTTGACTGGTATGTAATGCACACTGAGGTATATAAGAATACTATGGTATACTTAGGTACATGCAAGTTATATAAAATGTTTCATACTATGTGAGAATTGTCTATATGCTGAATTGCATGTGAGAATATGATTCAATCAATTCAAAAAAAAGAGAAACAATGACAACAACAACAACAAAAAGTTTTTCCAAATCAACGATATATCCAAGAAAATACAGAAACAAAACAAATATCAGAAGAGCTTCATTAGAAAGCCTTCTCCAAAGTGATATAACCTGGTTATGCAAAGTAATTTACTGGTGACCTCATTATACTTGAAATTTAATCTGTAATGCTTTTATGTGTGTGTATTGTTAAAAGTAGTTAAAAACATAAGAAAAATAATGGATTATGCTATGGGGTCCTAAAGCATTGTTAAAACATGGCTGTAGTAGCCAAGGTTTTCCTCATGGTCTCCCCACTGCTTTCCCACACACGGGTAAGTGGGAGCGCTGGGGGAGGCTGCAGTGCAGTGTGTCCTGGAGCATGCAGCATTCCTTCACCAGGTGCCATGCATGCAACCACTGGCCTCAGTCATGAGAAGGAACCACGTGAGTTCAGAGAGCATAGGCATAGTTTTCTTGGCATTTAAGGTCTGGATTCAGTGCACTGATCAATTATTGAATACCCACCATGTACTAGCAGCCTACTGATTTAGCAGCCTCTTAGACATATATCAGAAAACAAAAGAAAAAAATTGTCTTCAGCCCATAGTGTGAAATTTCTATTTGTTGGGAGTCGGAGCTTAAATTCTGGAGGGGAATATGTAAGGAGATAAAATCAAACACACATACACACACACACACACACGGGGGGGGGGGGGGAGAGAGAGAGAGAGAGAGAGAGAGAGAGAGAGAGAGAGAGAGAAATTCCAAACTAGCAGAAAAGCAAGAAAATATCAAGTAGGATATGTGCTAAGAGAACTAAAAGAGGATGTTGAATTAAAAGAGGATGATGTTTTGGTGAGTGGCTAGGGACACAGTATAGACTGGTACACTGGACTCCTCTTGAAGATTGTGATATTCAGTGATTATGTGGGGGAATGTTTTACTAGTGATTGGCCTAGGGCCTCCACACTGAACAACATTCTCAGCTGTTTTTAATTTTAATTTTGGAAAAGGATCTCTAACTTTCTCAAGTTGGGCCCAAACTTGTGATTCTCCTGCCTCAGCCACTTGTAGTTCACATGGGCCAGGGAGATAGCTCAGCATGAATATGAATACTCTCATGCCTCACTTTCATATCTTTTTAATATGATGTTTTTAAAGTACAAATAAATGTCAAAGAATGATGTAATGATTGTGCATCCCATCATCCATAGCTGTCAATATTTTGACCATTGTATTTTACTTCTCTCCCTTATATTTCCTAGCTTTTCCTTCTTATTGTTGTTGTATTTTATAGCAAATCCAAAATATCACATCCTTTTACTCATAAGTACTTTGGCATTTAAAAAGTTAAGGATTTAAAATGTTGACAAGCTCACAATTTCATTAACATTTCTTAAAAACTAGTACTCCTTAATACTATTCAACACTAATAGCAAAATTGTGATCTAATTTTCTTGTATTTTCTCAGTAAGAAGTTTTATGTGGCAAATAGGTGAGATTTAGAACTCAAATTGTAAATGGCAGCAAAGAGTAGGAACAAGAAAACATAGGAAATGGCCACAAAGAAATGCAAAGCAAAGACCAAACGTGGGAGGGAGCTCATCTGATATCTTAGGAAACAGGAGAAAAAGGCCAGTGAGACTCTAGCCCAATAAAAATAAAACCAGGAAGGCCAAAATTACTATTTCTTCAGGGAAAAAATATGAATGGTACTGCATATAGCTCAAGGACAAAGTCCTAGAGATCGCCTGGGGTAACAGTGAGGTACAATAACGCAGAAGAGGCTCATGCCATGAACCCTGGCGAAGTTCACTTCTGGGTCCAACTGTTAAGACGTTGGATCTGTATTCAGGTACTCGGGAAGTCAACTAAATGAGGAAAAGGAACAGAAGGTGTCCCTTGTCCCTTGAATAAGAGAGATTTGGGGTACTATAAAATCCAGAAATGTTCATGCCCTGTGGAGAGGCAACACTGCCTTCTAAAGGCCTGTCACCATACGTGTCAGGGTTTTGTGCTTGCTGTTGTTGTTACTACATAAGCAGAATTCTAGGCTTTTGTATAAAACATCCTAAGATTTTATTTTTTTTTTATTTTTTTTTGTTTTATTGAAGTACAAATATCAATGAGACAGTTTTAAGATACCTTGACAAGATGGATTTAATAAATTAATACCTTGCAAACTGTTTTCATAATGTCTTGGTATCATAGAAGGTGCATACATGATATTATACTTACAGACATTATTATACCATATGTCTCTTATCAGTAAATTAACAGAGTGTAGCTGTTTGCATATCTTATTTTTTGTACCTGAATTACATCAAAGATTCAATAATTAATACTTTCTACCTTGTTATTTTCCTAGCGGTTGTCTATAGTACTAGAAGCCAACATAATATCCTGTCCAACCACCAATAGTGCAAATCTTGCCTCTCATAGAATTATGTAGAAGCACTGCGTTATCTATCCCAACTGTACTGTCCATACACACATATCATGATTCTTCCTTTCTATACGCCTTCCTTTGTCTACACCTACCAGAGATGGGCACTCCATTGTCATTCAACTAATTTAGGTGCTTGAACTCGACAACACAATCCAACACAGTCCGGCATTCCACAACAAGAGTGAGTTATCTGAAGAAGTTGTCGACCATAGCCATTTACAGCTCAACTGATTATTATGGCCCCGTGGTGTATAATTCTTTTTCATACTTTTCTGCTGGATGGTTAAGACCAAGATAGAGCAAGACTTATATACCAACACATGTACTTTATGTTTCTTATGAAGTCACTGAAGTCCCCTCAGGGACTAATCTTATAGTCCTGTACCTTATTCTGTAGATCCTTTGTCTGTGTCATCCATGTGGATGAGTCACGGCCAATGCTTGACCAGTTTGTTCTCTGTGAGAGCCTGAGAGAAAGTTTTCTCTCCATGTGACTCTCCCCAAGCACACTATAGATCATCAGTCTCTTTCCTCTGTGGCTCCATAATCTCCCTGTTCAGAAAATTTGGAGCTCACCCGAGTTTCATGATGTTGCAGTACAGGTTCTCCAATGTCCTGAGTCTTCACTGACCTTGAAAGGCTAGGGCCAAAATGTTGGCTGGCCTTGTGTCTCTTGTATTTCTCCAATTTTGATCTGTGAACTTAGGTTGTTAGCCATCCAGAAGAAAAGCTGATTAGTATCCTGCAGCATATGCCATTCACGTTGCCTTATCTGACTCAATTGTTTTTAATTGTTGTTGTACGTTTCCATTTGTATTTCTGCTTTTCACTTCTTATACTAGGGAGACTATATGATATTTACAAATGTGTGTCTGGTTTATTTCACTTATGAGTATATATTCAAGTGGCATCCACTTCAGGATAAATGCTTCCAGCTTATAATTCTTATTCTTTTTTTTTTTTTTTTTTTTTTTTTTTTTTTT